>CAUYQG010062237.1:0-57526 GCA_963574415.1 Tarsius wallacei | reverse complement strand
GCGGGAAGAACTCAGGAAGGGAGATTAGGAAAACCCATTTAGTTTATACCCCTTAGTCATTGTGTCTACAACTTTTATCAAACCAATTATCTTTCTTAAGAGGTATGGACTTTGCCTGGGCCTCCACAGATGCCCAGAACTCAAGATTGGAAGGAAGCATGAAGCTCAAATAACAAGTAATTAGAAGGAGCTCACTTTGAAAAATATGTTTGCTTTTAAATGGAGCTTTAAATGAGCTCATGGGAAGTTTATTATAAAATGCTTGCCTGCACCAAATGCCTTAATGGGAAAACCTTATCGCAGCTCAGTTGTTTAAATAATACACTGGCCATGTCCCTCCTGGGTCTCTGTTCCCGCTGTGGGAGTTGGAGTTTCTCTGAATTTCCCAAGGTATTCCAACACAATCACAAAATTTTATTTCAGATGTAGAAGGGAATTTAGAAATCATCGCATTCTAAGCTCTCTAGTTGAAGAAACAAGTCCAGAGGGGTTAACTGGTTTGCCAGAAGCCACTTAGCAATTTGCTCAGCTCAAATCAACACCCACTTCTTTAATTCCTAGACTACAGCCTTCTCCCAACTCAGCTCCAGTCTTGGAGGTGGGGAGTGGGGAGAGGAAGCTGCTATATGTAGTTGTGGAATTTTCCAATTTGTTCCCCCCTCTCACAGGAAAAAGGATAAAGTGATCACATACCTATAGAAACAAGAATAACTTAGCACAGGAAGATCTAGACTAAGCAATGAATCTGAATCACCAAGTGCTCAGAGTAAAAGTTTATGAGAGGCAGGTTAGATTGCTTTTATTTTAATTTCATCAGGACTAAAACCTATTGCTGTGCTGGGTCCTGGCAGTGTTTGGTGATGCATGTGGACACAGAGCGTGGCTGACTACCCAGCAGTGGGGTTTTGCACTCCCAGAATGAGGAATGACTTTAGTCAGCCATGTAACCTGACACAGGTATCAGCCCAAGCATGTTAAGATAGGACAGGGCTCTCCAATAGTTGTAATGTATCTACTGACAATGGCCTCTGCATCCCTTTCCCACCTACTAACAGTACAGGAACCATGGGGAACTGGATTTGAGAGATTTGATTTGGCCTTCCTACCTGGTTAGTTTCTACCTGGCTATAGTTTCCTGACCTATAGAGGCTATGGTCCACACAAGTGATTTCTAGAAGAAGCTGAAGCCACCAGAGCAGTACTCCACCTGACATTTGAATTTGGAGGGATTACACAACTGTTTACTCAACTTGGCTGACACTTGCAAATCACCCCTCTGTTCATCTTTGAATAAACAGTGCTAATACGCAAATGATAAACTCCTTTGACCAGGACTCCTGAGCACTGTGGCTCAGCCCCCAGTGGAGACTTCCTGGGAGAGTTTCCAGCTCCCATCTGTAATTTGGCTGTGTCTTATTTATGTCCCATTAGTTAGTTACTACAAGTGTATGTGACATCCTACCTCTGCAGATTGGATGGTCCTACAAAACTGACTTGCACTATACACTCCTGGGGAGACAGAACTAAAAAGCCTCCTAGATAGGTAAGTCCGGGTAATTGGGTGTTGAAGAGGGCTCTCAGAGTTGCACAGTGTTTGCATATTTCTGCGATTTTTTTAACCTCTGACCTCTGCAGTTGTCTTCTATTACTGGGGATAGCCTTAACCACCAGACTAAAGCTTCAACAATTCAGATGCTCTCAAAGGTGTCTTTCTTGCTTGTTGTTATTGTTGTTGTTGTTGTTTGCAGGGTGTGTGGGGGCCATGCAGTGGCTCATGCCTGTAATCTGAGCACTTTGGGAGCCTGAGGTGGGAGAATTGCTTGAGCCCAGGAGTTTGAGACTAACCTGGGCAACATGGTGAGACAAAAAATCAAAAAATTTACTGGGCGTGGTGGCACATGCCTGTAATCCCAGCTACTCACGAGGCTGAGGTGGAAAGATCATCTAAGCCCTGGAGGTCGAGATTGCAGTGAGCCATGAGTGTGGCACTCCAATCCAGCCTAGGTGACAGAATGAGACTCCAACTCAAAAGAAAAGAAAAGAAAAGAAAATCCTCTCAAAGTTTTTTGATTGTGCCTAAGATCACACAGTACCAGGGCCCAGACTCTGGTATCTTCAGATCTTCAGCCTAAAAACCTTTTAAGACTTTGGGTTTTATAAAACAAAGTGACTTCCCATGAGTTGTGATTCATGGATACTGGAACTGCCCTGATGCACCCCCACCCCCCAAATTGGTTTGTGTCTATAAAGACTTGTCCTTCAGTGAAGGCGTAATTTACCTGGATTGAATACGCTAGCCTCAGACCTCTGAATTATTGAAACTATGCACACAATTTGAGTGTACATGCATATGCCCATTTTCAGATCCAAGAAGAGAATCTTTAGGTCTTTGCAGGTGCCCAAAAAGGACTATAACCCACAAAAGTTTAAAAATGACTGCTTTTTCCAATAAGTTATTTTAAGTTATTTACTATTTCAGGTACATGAGGACACATAGACATAAATTTCATATATCATAAAGAAAGTCAACTGGAAGCTTGTCTAAGATTTTCTCTAGAAAAAAAAACCAACTCAATAATTTTCATGAATTCTTTCCTATTTTGATTCAAAACAAATTATCTGTATTTATGAGTGATTTTCATACTACTGATGCTATTGCCTCATTCTTACCTTCAAAAGTTAGAAGGCCAGACAGAGCCCAGGCCTGATGGGGATTCTGAAACTGTGGATTATGTAATCTCTTAGAGCAGGGGTTGTTAAACTTTTTCTAAAAAGGATTAGATAGTAAATATTTTCAGTTTTGTGGACTACGTGGTCTCTGTTGCACCTGCATAACTCTGCTGTTGTAGAGAAAAAGCAACCATAAATAATATTTCAACAAATAAGCATGGTAGTGTTTCAATAAAACTTTATTTACAAAAACAGGTGGTGGGGCAGGTTTGACCCATGGCAGCAGTTTGCTGATCCCTGTCTTACAAGTTTAAAGATGCTATTGAATGATGACAGTAAGGCTCACAGCGTTGCCAGGTTTACGATGTATACCGACATCAAACTACTTTGCAAAAACAAGATGCCTGGTCATATTATTCTGTTGATTACCATTGTTCTGAAGTGAAAATAGTTTCAACAAACACTTCTACATGCTGGGCAAGCTATGGGTGACGTTAAACACCTAATAGTTAAAATCAAGAAATCCACACACCAAATGTTTCCTTAATTTGATAAGACAAAAATAAAAGTGAATTATTTAAGCTACAATTTGTCTTTTCGTGCAACCCAGGGAAATCAGGTTGTTTGGCAAAGGACTGGGGTAAAACAATCCTCTTACCTGAAGGCGTCACTCCGGGTGGGAAATCCCTCCAAGATCCCCCACAGGTAGACTTCTGTTTTTGTTTTTTTTTTCTTCTAGAAACCTGATCTTTTTTAGACTCTGGCAGTGCAAATACAAACAGGTTGTGCCTGCCAAGCTTCAGGCTGCTGCTTGTCCAACTAGGGAGAAAAGGAAGGACGATGTTTCCAAGGCAAAGGAGCAGAAACTCTGGTCCTCTTTTTACTTCCCGCATTTGGGATAATTAGACATCTTTTATTCCAGGTTAATATTTAGTTCTGTGTGCTGTCTGGTTAGAACCTTTCATATCAGCACAATAACATTTGCTGAGGTTTGAGCAAATGACTTCAGAGGAAAAGGGGAAGGTGCTGGGCTGGACACAAATGAGTGAGAGGCTAACAAAAAGTCTATCAAAATGGAAATGACTCTTCTCAATTAAATTATTACTCCCTCGGAATTAGTGAGTGCTGAGTCATTTAAAGGAAAAACAATCCAAATGCATGTAAGCTCTATCCAGTGTCATCAAGGAGCTGAAATTATAGTTGTGGGTACACACAGAGACAAGGGAGGAAAGACTTTCCATTGCCAGGTAGCAGACATATTTAAACTGGCACGAGCAATCAGACTTCACAAATGCTGAGGTAGAAGGTGACACAACAGAAACGTCAGAGATGTGATGTGTATACAAGAGGCAGCAGGAAGGAAGAAGTTTCTTTCTTTTTTTTTTAATGGAGTCAGATTTATTGAGGGCTAATTCACAAATACTAAAGTCACCCTTTTTAGTGTAGAGTTCTATGAGTTTCAACAAAGACATAGAATAATGAAATCATATTTCCATCACCACAAAAAATTCCCCTGCACTCCTGCTCTGGCCATTTCCAGCTCTTGGCAACCACAGTTCCTATAGTTTTGTCTTTTCCAGAATGTCAAATAAATGGAGCCATATCATCGGTAGCAGTAAAGGTGAGATTTAAGTCTCAAGCAAAGAGAAGCTTTTCAGAGCTGAAGCGTCTCTGAAGCATCTTAAAGCAGATGGGACAGGTGGTAAAGGGAACTTGGGCTCTAAAAGCTGCCATGGATAACGGAACTTGTGCAGGTTTGTTACTTCCACACAATATGTTGCCAAGCATTCTGTTGCCTATCAGTGGCCAGGCGGGGACTCCCCAAAGCCCCAGCCAGCAGGGCGGCCCACAGAGAGTTACTGAAGCCAACTGTGTGCAAGGAACTGTGCTGTGCACGCTCTGGAGCCACGGCTGTGTTTGGAGTTGTCTGCTCAGCCACATTCTCATGCTCTGTGAAATCCACCCCCACAGAAGTGGGCCTCCCGAACCCATCCTTGTGCTCTAGGATGATGCCTTGTGGCCATAGCTGGTTAGATTACAGGTGGATCTCTGACTTCAGTATTCATTCACTCAACAGATATTAATTGAGTGCCATTATGTGTTAGGGACAGTCCTTGGGATTGGGTCAATGCCTAGACTCAAGCAGGGGTGCATCAGACTTTTTCTCCTAGAATTTTAGATTGGGAATAAGAGACGTTTGTCCATCTGCACTGGTGGCTGGGGAGTGAACACACCAACATTGCGAAGGCCCAATGTAAGGAAGGCATGTACAGAAATAGAGATGGGAGACATGGGGTCCTGAAAAAAAGAGAACAAAACTCCTCCCTCCTGGTCCTTCCTGCTACTCATTCCATTCTCCTTTGCTGGAGGTTCTCTGCTCATCCACTGAAGGATGATGCTTCTCAAGGTTCTAGTCCCTCTTCTCTTTTTGCTCTAAATATTTTACCAGGGTGACCCCATTCACTTTTGTGCTTTCAATTACCATCTGTACTTTGATGATTTTCACATTGAGATGATCAAGTACATCTTGCTCCCAAGGTTCAGCCCAGATACCATGCTTTCCACTCAACCATTTGAATGGTCCATATTCACCAAGCTCCACGTGAACTCATAATGTGCTCTTATTCTCTGTGGTAGCCAGAAAAATGGCCCCTGAAGATTTCCACATTCTAATCCCTTAAATATGTGAAAATTGTGTCTTCCATGGCAAAAGGGATTCTGCAGATGTGATCAAGTTCGGGATCTTGAGATGAGAAGATGAACTGGAATTTCCTGGGTAAGCCCAACATAATCACAAGGGTCCTTACAAGAGAGAGGCAGGAGATCCAGAGTCATAGAGAGAGATTTCACCATGCTACCATTCTGGCTTTGAAGATGGAGAAAGGGGCCATAAGTCAAGGAACCCAGGTGGCCTGCAGGAGGAGCCTCCAGAAGGAATGTAGCCCTGGCGATACTTTGGTTTTAACTCAGTGAGACCCATATAAAATTCTGATATCAAGACCTATAAGATAATTAATGTGTTGTCATCAGGCACTAAGTTTGTAATAATTTGTTAGAGCAACAATAGGAAAATAATACACTCAAAATATCATACCCTTCAATAATCTCCATTTCAGCAGTGTCGCTGCACTCATGCAGTTGTTCAAGGCAAGGCAGAAGTGTAGAACCCATCCTTGGCTCCCAACTCCCAGGTGTTCATATCAACTCTACTTTCTAAACACCTCTTGAATCTACTATTTCCTTCCAGTGCCATAACTGGTCACAGCCACTGTTTTTGATTTCTCTAACAACTTCCTAAATAGTTGCCCTGCCTCCCTTCACCCTGTACTCTGCCCTGAAGTCAACATGAACTTCCTAAAATAAATCCCTGATCATGTCGCATTCCTACTACAAACTTTAAATGGCTTCCCATTGTTCTTAGGATAAAGTCCAAACTCTTTCATGTGGCTCACCAAGCCTTGTGTTCTATGACATTTGTTGTCACCTCTATCCCTATCCTCTCTTTCCCATTGTCCTCTTCAAAATTAAATGCTGGCGATACCACAAACATTCTGTTTTTTGCCTGTGAAGTACTCTCTTTCACCTATGAGCCTTTGAACATGATTTTGGTTCTATCAAGAACATTTTTCTCAGGCCCCTACCTCAATCAGCTTCAGACTTTGGCCTCCTCTGAAAGCACTTCCTGACCTTCTCAGCTTGGTTTAAACTCCATTCTTATGTGTCTAGCACTGGCTCTACCTTAGTGCTTATCAAGTTATGTTGTAATTGCTCATGAATTGTATGTCTCCCTAACTAGACTTTAAACTCCATGAAGTTCTGGGGAATGGAAGCCAAGTCTGTCTTACTCATAGTTGTGTTTTTAGTACCTAGTACAGTACCAGGCATAGAGTGCTCCTCAACAAAGACATCTTAAATTAAGTCTAAGAGACTAATGTACCAAATTCAGAAAAGGAAGAAGTTTTCTGTACTGGTGGTATTGGAGGGGCAGGAAAAGGTAAGGAGTCAAAGCACTTCAGGTAACAGGTGGTATTTTGTGTTGGGCCCTGGTTCAGTTATTCACCCATTGTCTCACACCCCCAACTGCCTTTCTATATTCTGCTCTGTATGGGTAGAGCCAGGTGTCTGAAAACTTCCTAAGCTTCCTTGCCAGCTGGGCCCAGAGGGAAATCCAAAGGCAGAAGAGAGAAGAGACCTGTTTTGGCTTTGAGAGTGAGGAATGCTGGCCTCTGTCAGTTGTTAGAGCAGCTGCAGGGGGAAGGATTTCAGACTGCAGCAGCCCAGGCAGAGGCAGCACCTTTTCAGCATTTCCAGCCTGGTCCAGGCACACCCCTTTGATGCATCCAGAACTGACAAGCAGCATGGCAGCAGATGTGAAATTAGGGGCTTATGTGGGACCCCTTTTCTTTCTCCTTCAGAACTCTCCTCTTCCCTTTTGCTCTTCCAACCCTTCCCAATGTCTTAGAAGCAAATTCCCTGTATTAAATTCCCTGTGTTTGAAACAACTGGAGTGGGTTCTGTTCTTCTGCCTGGGCCCAGACCCATACTGCAGAATAGGGGGAGATGACAGAAAGATCTTTCATTGAGAGACTGCCCTGAGCCAATGTCCAGAGGTTAAGAGTGCCTGGAGGGATTTTTGGAAAGTAGAAAATCATTCTGTTTGGCTGGGGCATAGTGATTGAATAGGAGAGTGACAAGTAAAAAGGTCACAGAGGCATAAAAGGCCTATGTTCTAGAGAAGCTCAAACACTGGGTAGAAAAGTTTGTACTGGGTTGGTTGAATGGTGAAGATTCCCTGAGATCTGAGTCAAATGCTGTGATGGCAGATGAGCCTTGTTCCCCTTAGTGGTGAGTGTGATGATTTGGAAAGAAGGAAAGGACACAAAAGATTGTCAGAAATATAGTATATAGAGGCTGTGGTGCTTGGTTGGAAGAGATGAATGAGAGGGAAAAAAAATCAAAGATAGTACTGTGACTTCTCTCCTGTTTAACTGAAAGGTAGGGCCTCTAGGAGATGCCAGGAAGATGTTGGGAAGAATGAAAGTGGCTTGGAAGCTATGGAAAGTAGAAAATAGCAATTGGCATCTGTATAGCATCTTGAGTTTTCACATGTGTGATCTCGTTTGATTTAAATTCCAGTCTCCTAGCTCAATACACTATACTGCTCTCCGACTTTGGCCTAACTTGGCAAAAAGGTTGAGTCTACATTACATGATTTGATAATCAGTCATTTGCCTCGAAGATAAAACTGAAAACAGGACACCAGATAAGAACATTAAGGGCAAGAGCAGAGAAGCCAGACCTACAAGGATACATCTTGGGTGGGGGAAGAGGGGATGGAGGTGAGAGAAAAGCTGGTTAGAAAGGAGGCAGGGAAATAGCAGGAAGAAAAGTAGTGGGAAGACCAAGACAATGCTATGTAAGCTCAGGGAAAAAGTTTCATGAAAAATGGGACTTGCCAAGACTGTCCCATCCTGCAAGATGGTAAGGAGAATAAAGTTTGAAGAAAAACCCACTGGGTTTGTAGATAGCAATTTCAATGATTTAGTGGGGACAGAATCTATATTTCTCATGGTTAAAGAGTGGTTGAATCACCAGGAAGTAAGACCGTGAGAATGGCTCATTTTCCCATCCCTTTGGCCTGTTTCCCATCCATTTCCTCTGCCCACACCCCTGGCACACTCACCCACGCAACTCCCTATACCACCTGCATCTGAGTGTAGGTTGGGCCTGTTGCCAGGCTACGCATACAGAGCTGGTTCACTGACTTGCTAGTCTGGACTTCACGGAGACACAGTCTGAGTGACCAGGATCAGCTTATTGGGGAGGCTGAAGCTGTTTGTTAGTGTCAAAGGTTGATACTTAAAAATTGTAGATCCTAACTCAACTTTTTTTTTCTTAAAGACATTAGCAGTTTGTTAAGTAAAGGCTAGCAGCATCTATAATTTCATGGAAAACAGGAATAAGAGAGCCATACAATTTTCTTCTTCTTTTTTTAAAAATAAGTGCAGCTTGTCTCATGTACTTGATATCCACTCAAATTCACAAAATCACACCAACACACACAATTAAGTGTTGAGAGCTGCATATCTCACAAGACCCCAGTGAAGTCTGCAGACCACACCCTAAACAGTTGAAGAGAGTAGGCCACTGAGGTGAACGGGCTTCCTGTGCTTTGGTAGATGAGCAAAAGTGAGAGTTAAAATCTGATTACTTTGCAAGAATTCCAAAGCCTGACCTAAATCACCTTTCAGAATCTGTTAACAAATCAGGAACGTTTCCAGTAGCACCAAGCAAGAGGTACTAAGTCCTCATGATTCCAGTAAGATTCACTTTGGGGATAGGGTATACTTGATCAAGTTAGACCCTTCATAAAGTGCAGAGCTTACTAAATCCAAATCCAAATCTGTTTATAATAACATACCAGCCTTCCAAATTACATTCTGTATGAACAAACAAGCCCTTAAAACATCCAAACAACGGTGCAGTAGGTGGCAACAGATGTCATTATTTATTTTAATATTAGGCTATTCAACAATTGAAAGGGGGAAATGTTGCTTATTCTACATGCCATCTTGGGATTTGAGCAGTTTACCTGTTTTTGTTTTAATATAAGGCTATCAAATCATTCTCTGGATTTTCAGAGTAGTTTCTAACTCTACTTTGTTTCCACCATATAAACAAAATGGGTTTTTCCTAAAACTCACTAGAAAAAAATTATGTTGTCATAAGATAAAATTTTTCAAGTGGCTAAAAAAATAAATAAAAACCCTGTGACTTAGTCTCAAACAGCCTAGTTTTATTTTTTTCCAACCATCAATACCAGCAGCAATAACTACTCAGGATTGATATCTTTGAGTATGACACTGTTATAGGGCACAGTAAAATCTCAGTTAGTTTCCACTTCTGGTCTTGATTTTTTTTCCCTAAAGTATAAAATTTCAAACAGAGCTCTTGCTTCATTTCATGTTGCTTTCCTTCTTTATTTAGTTATAGAGGGTGTGTGGGAAGGAGCCTGAGGGAGGAATAGGGAGAGCTGGATGGGTTCGATCTACTTTTCCATCACCCTCCTTTATGACAAAAAAAAAAAAATCTTGAAAAATTTGTCTCTACCCTTGCTGTCTCAACTTCATCACCTCCCATTCACTCTCAGCCCACTTCCATCTGGCTTCCATCCCAAAACTCCATTCAGACTGTTCTCATTAAGATTGCCCATGTTTTCCTCCTTGCCAGATCCAATGACCTATTTTTAGGACCCCTCCTAGCTGACCTTTCTGCAGCACTGGACACATAGTACAGACCCAAGACTCCAAACTCACGTGCCTGTGGCTGGCTGCTGTTCACACAGGTGAAACTGGGTCCAGAGTGGCTACACATTCAGACAAGGACAGAGTCACAGGAAGCCTGTCAAGCAGTGGGCATGTGTCCCATCTAAGGGAGCAGCTGTTGCTCTCTCTGGTTGATTTTGGCCATGGAGGAATGGGAACACAGTATTGATAAATCTTTTGATTTTTTTAAAGAAAAGCTTGTTTTTTTGTAAGAAAGTTTTTAGTTTCTAAACAGTGGCTCACATTTTCTAAATTCTTGCAAGTCAAGTAAACATATCTGTAAGGCCAGGCATGGTGACTCACGCCTATAATCCCAGCACCTTGGGAGGCCAAGGCAAAAGGATCACTTGAGGCCAGGAGTATCGAGATCAGCCTAGTCAACATAGTGAGACTTTGTCTCTACAAAAGAATTTTTAAAAATTAGCCGGGCATGGTGGTGCATGCTTGTCGTCCCAGCTACTTGGGAGACTGAGGCAGGAGAATCACTTCAGCCCAGGAGTCTGAGGTTGTAGTGAGCCATGATTATGCCACTGTACTCCTACCTGGGAGACAGAGTAGGACCCTGACTCAAAAAACAAACAAACAAAAACTTATCTCTAGACCTCTGAGGAGAAACCTCTGCTGTAGATGATTATCGGCTTCTCTTGGCCTCTGGGCCTAGTTCTCCAGCAGTTCTGCCCATTTTTTTCTGGGTTTTTTTGCTCATTTCCTCCCCCCCCCAACAATGTCAGCACTCCCCAGTGTTCCTCCTTGGACTTCCACTTTCTCTTCCCTGTGGTAGACCTAGGGTTGACTTTACGGGTTTGCCACCAGTGTGTGTGCACCGGACTTCACACTCAGATGGGCTCCACACTTGTGGTTCAATACTCTGCAGCTGCCACCTTGATCTTCTTTTAATGTTATCTATGAATTTATGTTTTGTGAGTGAAATCTTCTGGGGCAATGCACATGAGCTAGGGACTTACCTTTTCAAGCTGAAGTGCCATCCACCTTCTCACACCCTCCCCAGGAAGAGTTATTGGCCACCTGCTCTTCCAGCCTTTCCACACTGGGTCCTGCCTGCCCTCCTCCATGCCCTCCTCTCGTGCCACCTGCTCCTCCAATCTTGCTACCCTGGGTCCTGCCAGCCCTCCTCCTTGCCCTCCTCTCCCCAAGATGGCTGCAGCCCTCAACCCTGGCAGGGATCTGAGTGCAGGTGCAAGACGGCTGAGGTTCTTGCACGGGCACTCATGGCATCTCTGCACGAGGCCTGTGTGAGGTCATTGTCCAGACATTGGCTCTTTTCCCCTATATGTGGCTTCTTTCTGTCCCTTGCCCAGGAAGCAGCCTCTGGTCAAAGGACTGGTCTCTGAAGGATATGCATATTCCCAATAATGAGTCATGGAATACAGGTGACCAAGCAAAGCTGAAAGCAATGTGGTCATCTTGTGTAATCAATATAATTGTAAACACTGGATAGGCGTTTGATTAATTGATTTGCTTGCCTATGAAATTGTTTGCCATACTGCCCTGCACTGTGGATTCTTTCTTTGCCAACAGGCCACCATCAGTGCCTTCTATAAGTTCTAATAAACCAAAGTCTTCCCTTGCTGGACCCCCAGGTGATTTCTTTGGAATATGTAAAGTACATTATGTGCAAGCCCTCTTAGATTTGGGGTTACCGCAGCTGTCCCTATCCCAGCCTGACAACACCATTGCTTGAGAGTGGGTGATTTAGCAGGGACCAGCCTCCCCCACCCCTGATCCAAATCCCTGATGCATCTTGGCACAGAGGCTGCAATACCCTTGGGGTTGCCCATCTGTCATGGGTTTGGACAGTTGACCCAGGGAAAGGGGCGATGTCTGACTCAACTTCCCCAACCCTTGCTGAGGTGTGGTGCAAGGATCTGGGAACTAGTGGGAGGGGGACCAGGGCAACTGTCAGGTCCAAGGGCATTCAGACATTCCAAGTCTCAGGGTGAGACCCGGAGCACCTGAGAGAGTCAGAACTTGTCCTGCCAGTATTCCCAGATCCTCGGTGCCACTCCATGCCTGAGGGAACCCTTTCTTCCTCTTTTTTGCTTCCTTGAGTTTGTTCTGTGTTCATTTCTTCTGGGCAGCTTGAAACACCCTCCTGGGTCAAACCAGGAAATATGAATTTTGAGATTTCAGAGATCCTGCATAGGATTCAAATGCTCTAATATTTCCAGTTGGAACTAGCAGTGTATGATATAAAGATGGACAGTAAAACACATGCCAATAATTACATTCTTTTTATCTGAAACAACATTAAATAACTAACAAAACAAACAAACAAACAAGAACCCAACCCAACCATCATGACATGTTGAAAGAGACTAAGGAAGAAAGAAAGTACTTTATATTTTAGGACTTCAGTACCTTTTGTAACTTTAGTGGCACTCTTTTTCTGATTTCTGAATAAGAGGCCTCACGTTTTTGTTTTTCACCCAGGCCCCATCAATTGTGTATATGGTCCGCCCAGGCCTTCATTTGCTGATGGCTGCCTCCTGCATCTTCAGCCTGGACCCTGCTTCTTCTCTCCAGACCTGTGGTACCTGGGGGTTTGCAGGCAGCTCAAACTCAACATGTTGTCATCTGATCTCATCCCCCTAGTCTGCTTCTCTCCCGATACTTTATTGTTTTCTTAATGAAATATTACCTATGCACTCTTGTAACAGAGGATATACTAACTCGTTAAGTGAGTAAGTGGAATTGCAAAAGAAACATTTTCAATTCCCTCTGCAGTTGGTCACCAAGTTCTCTCAGGTCTACCAAACACTCCATGCCCTCTCATGTTTCTATGCTCAAAATGAATCTCAGCCTCTCATACACAGGACCTGCCTTTGACTTGGTCATAGTCTATTCAGGGAGATGGACATATAAATGAGTAATTACAGTGCAGTATCATGAATGTTGGAATAGCAAGCTGTAGGATCACAGAAGAAGGAATGAGTGATTCTGCCTAGGCAATTAAGAAAAGGCTTTTTGTAGGAGATAATATATGACCTGAGGTTTGAAGAATGAACAGGTGTTTCAGGCAGCATGTATGATACATTTCTAGGGATATCTGTGTGACTAGAGTTTCTTTTGAGCACAAACTTGTCATGGAGAAGAAAAGAGGAAGGAGAAGATGCAGGAACAAAAATTATTTCACTGGCAGAAACATGACATAATGGAAATTAATGAGTTGTGAATGAACTCCTGTATCAAAGTTTGTTCTGGAAAATGTTAACACTTTCTAAATGACACTTTTGGCCAGGCACAGTGGCTCAAGCCTATAATCCAAGCACTCTGGGAGGCCAGGATGGAAGGATTGCTTGAGCCTAGGTGTCTGAGACCAGCCTGGGTAACATAACGAGAACTCATCTCTACAAAACAATAAAAACAATCACCCAGGCATAAAAACAATGTGGTCATCATGTGTAATCAATGTAATTGTAAACACCAGATAGAAACTTGATTAACTGACTTGCTTGCCTATAAAATTGTTTGCTGTACTACTCTGAGGTGCATATTCTTTCTTCACTGCCATCAGTGCCTCCTATAAGTTCTAATAAACCAGCGTCTTTCCCTGCTGGACCTCTGGGTGATTTCTTTGTAATATATAAAAACCTTATGCACAAGTTCTCTCAGATTTGGGGTTACCATGTTACAGCCTGGCAGCGGCAGCTGTCCCTACCCCAGTCTGACAGCACCACAGTTCAAGAGTGGGTGGCGTGCTCCTGCAGTCCCAATTACCTGGGAGGCTGAGGTGGAAGGGTCGTCTGAGCCCAGGAGGTCGAGGCTGCAGTAAGACCCCAACTGAAAAATAAAATAAAATAAAATGACACTTTCTCAAGCTTCATGTTTATTTGCTTCAGGTCCACTCAGGGAGAAAAATATTGATACCATGTCCAAGTAAATCCATGTCTCTCCAAACTTTTCAGTCATGTAATATGTTAGATTAAGTGTCCTCTATATTCACTTAATGCTTTTCCCAGTGTCTTACAAATAATCTACCCTTAATCTAGGTATCAGATGTTAGGACTCAACATCTCAAAGAGTCAAAGAAAGAAGAGCTGGTTTCGAAGCACTCCAGAAAAAATTTTCTGGTAAAATGTACTGATACCGGAGACCATTGCTGGCATATACTATTTTACGTTTTTATCAACAGAAAATATGAGAGCTGAGACAGTTATTGACCCAAACTGCATTTTAAATTCTATTAATAGCAGAGCTAGAGATCTTTAAGTTAAAAACACAATCATATAATCTTGGTAAAGTCAGGACAGGTGCAATCTCAACTACCTTAAAAATACAGTGGCATGGGTTATTGCCTTGCTAGACTCTGATGTGGCCATGTGCGCTTTGAGCTATGGCCGTTGCCATGTTTTCTTAAGCTTTGATTCCCTTCCCTACCTTGGGAAGGTAAATCTCCTTCCTCTCTCTCTCTCTCTCTCTCTCTCTCTCTCTGTCTCTCTCTCTCTCTCTCAATTACTTTTTAAATAAACTATATTTTCTAATCTAAAAAAAATACAGCGGCGTATTTTAGGTGGGTTGGTCCCTTCCTTGAAGTTAAGCAGTGAGGCTATCTGCCTCTTCCTCTTTACAGTAGCAAGCATTAATATGATATCAATATTAATATTCTGAGCTGCAGTTTTGGAAAAACAGAGAACTCTCAGGCAATTCCTAAATTAAGCTCGATTCCACTGTTTCAGAAGATCTAGACCAAATGATCTGGGGTATCTCTTAGAAGTGCCAGTAATGGCTGGACTTGGCTCATGCCTATAACCCAAGCACTTTGAGAGGCCAAGGCAGGAGGATCACTTGAGGTCAAGAGTTTGACACCAATCTGGGCAACATAGTCAGAACCCATTTCTACAAAAACTTTAAAAAAAAATAGCCAAGTGAGATGATGTGTTCCTGTAGTCCCAGCTACTCGGGAGGCTGAGGTCGGAGGATTGCTGGAGCCCAGGAATTCAAGGCTGCAGTGAGCTATGATGGCACCACTGTACTTCCAACCTGGGCAACACAAAGAGATCCCCTCTCTAAAAAATTAAAATAAAAATGACAGTACTTAAGCTCCATCCCAGAGCCACTAAATTAGATTCTTTGGAGGAAGGGCTGGGAAAATTGCATTTTAAACAAGCCCTCTGCCCCATTCCAGGTGACCCATTACGCACTCCAGGTCTTAGGGAAGCCCAATTTCCAACATAAATACAATAATTTTGGATTGTCAAAATAAAATAGCTTTTCATTTCTCTTTAATAATATTGGCAAAATGAAGAGTACCAGCTAGGTGAATTTTCCAGAGGAATTTAATTTCAGTTCACCCTTCATAAGTTCCAAAACTTTTAAGCATTTTAAACATCTTAATGAAAATTCTTCTCAACTGTGTTTTATAATGCGTTGTCTTCTCAAGCAGAACGGATTGCACAAACTGGACATTCTTACTGGTGACTCAGGATCATTATTATACATATCCATTATTAGAACAATAGCCAAAAAAGTTATCTGAGTCTGTAAAACTGTCTGATCCTTCGCTAAATGGCTCCAGATAGCTCTGTTGTATGGTGCTACTGTTGCATTTCTATATTTTGTTTACATAATTTTTCGGTTTTCTTCCCCTTGCTGTCAGGTAACTTTTATTAATGGTGCCACTACTTTTTCTGCTTTCCACTTTTCTCTTTAATGACCTCTGGGAAAGCATGAGGAGTTCTTTATGAGTAGGGCTCTTGTGTGGGTGGAAGGATCTATTGGGATGCTTTCAGGTGAAATAAACCGCAACTCAGACTGGCTTAAACAATAAGGGAATTCATTATTTCACATACCAAGAACCCCTGCTTTACTTAGTTGAAATCAAATTGTATATACAAGTCTTATCCTGTTTTTTTCACTTATTGTATCAAACTATTTTCCTATGTCATTAAAATCCTTTATAAATATTCTTGTACATAGCATTTCACCATCTTAATTAAATCAACAAGTATTTGTTGAGTACCTTCTATGTGCCAAGCACAGGAAGGTGGTAGAGATTAAAGAGAGAGCAAGAACAGGCAAGGTCCCTGGTGTCCTGAAGCTGCCAGCTTAGTGGGAGTGTGTCATCATTTCTTTGACCATTATTTTGTTTCCAAGAGTTGTTTTGCAATTATAAATAACATTCTGATAATTATCTTTGCTTAAATTTTGGTTTATTTCCACAAGAGTAATTTCTAAAAGTGAAATGATGGAATCATTTTAAAGCTCTTACAGCTTTACTGATTTTTTAAAAATTGTGGTAAAACATACATAGTATAAAATTGACCATTTTCACTATTTTAAAGCCTACAATTCTGCAGCATTAGATTCATTCGCAATGTTGTGCAACCATCACCACAGAACTTTTTCATCATCTCAAACTGAAATTCTACCCATTAAACAATAACTTTGTATTCCCTCCTCCCCTAGTCCCAGGCAATCTATACATTTGACTATTTTCTCTACAAATTTGACTTTTCTAGATGACTCATATAAGTGCAATCAAACAATGTTTGTTCTTTTGTGTTTGGTTTATTGCACTTAGCATAATATCCTCATGATTCATCCGTGTTGCAGCATGCATCAGAATTTTATTTCTTTTTAAGACTAATATGTCATTTTGTTTATTCATTCAACTGTTGATGGAAATTTGGGTGGTTTCCATCTTTTGGTTCTTGTGAATATATTATATTTTTTAATTGCTTTCTAAAATGGATTGTATGGTCTACTAATAGTATATAAGTAACTGTTTCACAATTTAGTTGTCATAATTATATTTTTAAACTTTGTTAATTAACAGGGGAACAAACTCTTATCATTGTTTTAGTTGGCAATTCTTCATTTATTAGTCACGTGAGTCATTTGCAACTGCTTATGTTTACACTTATGTAAAATGTCTGTTCATATTTTTCACCCTTTTATATATCAGAATCTTAAGATTTTTCTTATTGTAAGAGCTTTTTATATAAAAGTTTCCCCCATTGTCAAATTTATTGCACACATTTTTTCATTTTATTTTAGCATTTTCATTTTGAGCTTCTTTTTGAGATAGAAAATATTTTTCATTTTAATGGCGTTAAGTTTATCAGTTGGTACATTTGTAAATTATATAATTTATTTTAAGCTGAGAAAATTCTTTCCTATCAAGAGTATGTTTCTTCACCAATTTTTTGTATTCAACACTTTACCCATCTGGAGTTGGATATATGGTGTAAGATGATCTACATTTATTTATTTATTTTCCAAACAACTAAGCACTTTCTATAGACACTGGTTAGTGTTAGTCTTAACCTTTCAGCTGCACTTGATACTGCTAACCATTCCTTTTGAAAGTATGCCTACCTTTTGGTTGCTCACTTTCTCCTAGTTCTCTTGTTACTGCTTTTTTGACTCCTTTACTGTATTGCTTTATCTGCCTGCTCCTAAAATGATTTCAGTTCTGGTACATTCTTTTTGTACATTCTCTCTCACTCAGTAATCTGCCCCTTGATCACAATTTCAGCTTCCACTCATATGTGAATGTACTTTTTTTTTTTTTTCAGAAAATCCTACTTGGGTTCCAGATCTATATGTTCAGTCATTGATTTGTACAAATTCCACCAAATATTAACTGAACACCTAGTCTACCAGGCTGTCTTCTAGACTCAGGAATATAAAATGTCCACCCTCATGGATCTTGCATTCTTGAGGGGAGACTGACAATATTGTAAGCACATGCAACCTATAATATTTTAGGTAGTAATAAGGACCATGAAGAAAGCTAATGCAGGCACAGAAGTTTAAAAAGGGTCTGTGGGTGGATGTGCGGGTTGCAATTTTAAATTGTCATCAAACAAAGCCTCACTGAGAAGAGGACATCTGTGCAAAGAGCTGAAGAAAAAAAGATGAGGGAGTAACTATAGTGGTTATCTTCTAGAAGAACATTCTACGCAGAAGGAAAAGCAAATCTAAAGACCCTGAGGTAAGGATGTGCCTAGTTTGTTCCAAAGCAGTGATGAGACTGAATGGCTCCTGAAGATTGAATGAGGAGGACAGGAACAGGAAATGAGGCCAAAGAGGCAATTGGAGCCAGAACATGCAGGTGCCTGGGTGCCATTATTGCTTTTTTTCCAACCTGTTTAGGACTTTTTTTTGAATTGGAGTCTCACTCTGTCGCCCAGGCTGGAATGCAATGGCACACTCACAGCCCCTGTAGCCTTGACTTGCTGGGTTCAGACAATGCTTTCACTTCAGTCTTCCAAGTAGCTGGAACTACAGGCTAATTTTTTGATTTATCTTAGATATGAAGTCTCTCAAAGTTGCCCAGGCTGGTGTTCAGGGGTTTTATGGAGAGAAATAACATGACTGCTGGCTGATGTGTCAAAAATAGACATTGGAGGGCATGAGCAAAACAGGGAAATCAGTTAAGGGAATACCACAATAACCCACTCGAGAGTTCTTAATTGCTTGCCCCAGAGTGGTATCTGTAAGATGGTAAGAAAAGGTCAGATTATTTTTCCTCTTTCAAAGACAGAGTCAACAGGAATTGGTGAATGTGAGGAAGGATAGAGTTGTCACTGACTGAGATGAGGATTTTAGATAGAAGTAGTTTTGGGAAAGAATATCAGGAGCTGCTTTTTGAATGTGTGAATTTGAGACGCTATATTAGGCATTCAAGGGAAGCCATCAATATGAGTCTGAAGTTCACAAAACAGCTCTGAGCTGGAGAAATGAATATGGGAGTCATTAAGATATTGTGACATGATGGCTAATTTTAATGTGTCAACTTTTCTGGGCCACAGAGTGCCCAAATATTTGGTTAAGCATTTATTTCTATGTGTGTTTGTGAGGATATTTCTGAGTAAGCTTAGCATTCGACCTGGTAGACTGAGTAAAGCAGATAGCTTTCCCTAATGTGAGTGGACATCATCCAATCTGTCCAGGGCCTGAATAGAACAAAAAGGGAAAGAAAGGGAGAATTTGCTTTCCCTCTGCATGGCTACTTGAACTGAGACATTGGCCTTCTTCTGCCCTCAGACTGGAACTATACCACTGGCTCTCCTGGGTCTCCAGATTGCCAACTACAGATCCTGGACCTTCTTAGTCTCCCTAATCATGTGTGTAAATTCCTTACATGAAATCAATCTTTTCTCCTCTCCTCTCCTCTCTTCCCCTTCCCTTCCATCTCCTCCCCTCCCTTCCCTCCCTCTCTTTCTCCTGGGTGTTATATTTAGATGCCTACTGTACTTTTGCATCTGCATGTACCAAAGGTATGCCAAAGTAAACATATCCCAAAATCAATTCCTTTCCTCATTTATTCCTCACTTGTATGTAATGAACCACCATTTGATAGAACAGAAAACTGAAACTGCTATACAGGCTTAAGTTCCTACATGGTTTTAAAAGTTTCACAGCAAATTTAGCTTTGAGCTTCCTGGCAGCCAACAAATGAACGTCACTTATTAAATTCTCAGTAGCCTAGCTGGGCATGGTGGTGTGTGTCTGTAGTTCCAGCTACTTGGAAGGCTGAGGCAGAAGGATCGCCTGAGCCCAGCGAGTTGAGGCTGTGGTGACTGTGAGCTTGCCACTGCACTCCAGCCTGGGCAACCAGAGTAAGACTGCAACTCAAAAAAAGTAAAAATAAAAAAATAAAATAAAATAAATAAATAAATTCTCAAAAGCCTTTTTGCCATTATTACTTCTTTATTTATATTATAATTGTAAGCCACTAGCTTTCCAAAGATCCTCTCTCACCCATTTCTGTTCCTGTTGGCACACACCAATGTGGTTTTCTTTCATCTGTCTAACCATGTTGCTTATTATGTAGAAATAGGCTTTTAGATTTAGATCTTTCAAATTTATGGTGTACTAAGTATTTTTCAAGTGGATCAATATTAAAACACGTGTGCACGCACGCACACACACACACACACACACACACACACATACACACAAATGGGCCTCACAATGCCAAGATCTATTATTCAATTATTTATATCCTAATGTTGAACAAAATACAGTTGTTCTTCAAAGACTGCATATTTGCTCTTCTGTAGGGAAGTTTTAAATTTATATATTTAAAAAGCTTCAGATGACATTATTTCTGATTAAGGTGTCTTCCCTGTCTCTTAATCTAGTTAACTTTTAATTTGGTAACAGTTTCTTGTCCTTCAAAGCCATCTCAACTGTTATTTCCCTCTAAGAAATTTTTCCTGGTGCCCCAGCTGAACTGTGGTTATTTTTACCCATATTTTTCACATTTTTACTCTAAATACTTGCTAATCTGTCTTCATCACTAGGTGGGAAATTTCTTGGGAGCAAGTGATCTGTCTCTTTGACCTCTGATGCCCGGCAAGTAGCACAGTGACTGGCATTAGTAATCAACTGATAAATATATGATGAGATAATTAATGTCCTTTGAAATGAAAGAGCTTTGACTACTACACAGATAAATTAAGATTCTCTTGTTGTTAATGGCTCTCTAAATTCATATTATGCTAACTTTAAATCCTAAATCATTTTCCAGGTTTTAGGGTTACCCAAACACACATCTGCAACATTTGGTGGGTGCTAAGGGAAAGTAACAGTTTCATTATTTGTACAGCCAATTCATGTCACTAGAGAGTTTTTTAAGGAACTGTGTTTAGATGATCATGATTTTTTGAGTTGGATTCTTACTTGGTCACCCAGGCTGGAGGGCAGTGGCACTCTCATGGCCACCGCAGCCTCGACCTGCTGGGCTCCAGTGATCCTTCCACCTCAGCCTTCCAAGTAGCTAGAACTACAGGCGCACGCTACCACGCCCGGCTAATTTTTGTTGTATGGTAGAGATGAGTTCTTGCCAAGTTGCCCAGGCTGGTCTCGAACCTGCGAACTCAGGCCATCCACTAGTCTTGGCCTTCCAAAGTGTTGGGATTACAGACTGAGCCACTGAACCCAGCCTGTATTTAGATTATTATTGTTTGTCAAACCATATTCTCTGCCGCTCTACAATGTGATTGCCTTTTATATGCCAGGTACTATATCAGACACTGTATCTCATTTGAGCCTCCAAGCAGTTTTGAAATTTAGGCTTATTATTTTATATAGGGATTGTCATGGGTTGTATTGTGTCCCTCTCAAATTCATATATTGGAGTCCTAACCCTTAGTACCTCAGAATATGACCTTATTTGAAGACTGTTTATTTACAAGTTAAAGTTAAGTCACTAGGTGGGTCCTAACTCAATGAGACTGGTGTCCTTATAAAAAGGGGAAATTTGGAGACATGCATAAAGGGAAATGACATCAAAGGATGTAGGAAAGACATAACCACTTACAATCCAAGGAGAGACTCTTTGGATGGTTCCTTTGGTCACAGTCCTTGAAATGAACCAACGCCGCTGACACCTGAATTCTGATCTTGTAGCCTTCAGAATAGTGAGACAATAGATATCTGTTTTTTAAGCCACCTAGTCTGTGGTACTTTTATGGCAACTTGTGATGGTCAATTTTAGGTGTCAACTTGACTAGATTAAGTGATATTTTGATAGCTGATAAAGCATTATTTGTGGGTGTGCTTGTGAGGGTGTTTCCAGAGGAGAATGGTATGTGAGTCAATAAACTGAATGGGGAAGATCTGCCCTTGATGTGAGTGGGAACCATCCAATTTGTGGGGGTCCTAGATAGAACAAAATGGTTAAGGAAGGGTGAATTCCCCCTTTCTCTCTTCTGGAGTTGGGAAACCCTTCTCCTACACTTGAACATCACAACTCCAGGATCTCTAGTCTTTAGACTCTGAGACTTACACAGTGCCCCCACCCCAGGTTCTTAGGGCTTTGACTGAGAGTTACATTACTGGCTTCCCTATTTCTGAGACTTTTGAACTTGAACTTAGCCACACTACCAGGTTCCTTGGGTCTTCAGATTTCAGAAGATCTGTCTTGGGATTTCTCATTCTCCATAATTACGTAAAATAATTCTTCTAATAAAGTCCTTATCCATCCATCCATCCATCCATCATCTGTCTATCATCTATCTATCCATCCATCCATACTACTGTTTTTTTCTCTCTGAAGAACCCTAATACACAGCCCTAGCAAACTAATACCAAATGTTGCAGATGTGTGCATGTAATTACTTTCTCGCTGGCAGAGTGAACTGATCCTAGAGTTGACTAGTTCCAAAAACTTTTGTAAAAATTGTGAAATGATCTCCTTAACACCTCAAACTTTGGGTGAGTAGTATAAAAGATATAAACTAAAGCTACTGAATTTCCCTTAAGCTTATTACTTCATTTGGCTATTAATTTAATTAAACCTTCTTTGCTGTTATTTAAGTATTTATTTTGAACTGCAGTGATTTTATAAGCAGTAAAGTCCATAAATGTGTTTTTTGCTTTGAGAAGTACTATTTATTTGCCCCGTTTAATGCCTGAATAAGACGGGAGGAGTATGTTTGGGGAAAGTGTAAGTGATCTCATGACTTTAAATACAATTTATATGCTGATGACTTCTACATTTCAATCTCCAGCTTGGGCTTTTTCCCTGAACTCTGGACCTGATAGTCAATTACTCACTGATGTTTCCACCTGGATACCTATTTGATATCTCAAATTGAGCATAAGCAAAACCAAGTTTCTAATGTCCTTCTGCCACCACCTCCCACCTGCTCTCAACCTGCCTTCTCACAGTCTTCCCCCACCTTTGTTGATGGCACCTCCAGTCTTCCAGTTGCTTAGGAAAAATTTCAGTGTTAGCTTTGACTTTCCTCTTCTACACAACGTATTTGATTGGTCTATAAATTCTGGTGATTCTGCCTTCAGAAGTTACCAAGAATGCCACCATTTTTTACCATCACTTCTGCCACTATTCTGGTCCAACGGCCATCATTTCTTATATGGGTTGTCCTTGCTTCTTCCATGAAGCAACTAGAGTGATCCTATAAAAAACATTACATCAGATCCCATCATTCTACTTAAAACCTTCCAATGTTTTCCAAACTCATTCAGAGGAAAAAGCTGCAGGTCTTACTGTGACCTGGAAGACTCTGCATGTTCTGGACCCTGCTCCTTTTCTTCCATCATCCACTATTCTCTCTCTCAGATGCTCTAGCCACAATCAACCTTCTTGCTATTTTTGAACAAGCCACACATGCCCTTTCCTCCAAATCTTTCTGCTGGCTGGGACCCTTTCTCTTCCAATATCTGTACAACCATCTCATTTTTTTCAGGTGTTTACTCAAAAGTCTCCTCTCTGTTCTCCTCCTCCTTGAGTGCTTATCACTCTCTAGTACCCAGAACATTTTACTTACTTATCTCCCGTATTTTAGCTGCCCCAATCAGAATGGAAATTCCATGAGAGCAGATGTTTTCTTTCCTTATTACCACATAGTAAAGGGGCCAATACATATTTTTAAATAGCACTGCTTTACCTCAGCTAGAAAAATAACTTTACAATTTCATCATCTTGTCTTTTTTTAAATTTACAATAATGTTATGAAAGTGTGTGTTCCTCCATAAGTTGAAACTACACATTTCCAGGCATACTGTTTTCCTTCATTTTCATGTCAGAAGGTTTGTTCCCAAAGTCTCCTTTCATTATTCCTCTCCCTCATTGAAAACACATTCTGAAACACCTTTGTGCCAATATTAAAACATTCAAATGCCTAATTTTACCTGTTCCTAGCAGCTGCATTATGTAAAGCATGGGATAATTTATAAACTCACTTAATATTAATTTTGAGGTAAGAACATCTTGAAACAAACTGTTTTCTTAGAATGAGTTAACCATATCCAAGATTGTGGAATCAGCATTTAATGGTGATTGATATTATTAAACAATTAACAAAACATGAATACAGAAACGAGATAAATATCTTTTTATTGCTATTGTGTGCCTGTGAGCTCCTTGGGTCCTGGACTAGGGATTTTCTTATTCATCTTTGACCTTGGCACCTAATATAGTACCTGATCTTAAAATGCATTCAATAGTCCATGAACGAATCACAAAGTGCTTCTCTGAGTTCACAATGCCTTGGTTCTCCTATGTCTCTGCCATTATTATTATGTCGAACCCAGTTTATGTGCCTCTCTAGATTTACATGGCCCGAGTTTTCTGTTGGATGTTACTATTACATCCAGGAACTTTACATTGCCACACCACCCTTATAGATTGCAGAAGGGGTGCTTCGATCTTCCCTAGAGTGGTAGAGGCCTTCCCTGCCTTGGTGGTAGAGGCATGCCGTTCATGTTGCTTTGGGGCATGACTTAGTAATGCCTAGCCTAATGCCTTAAATCCCCAGCCTTTTTTTCCTGAGACTTGCAGAGGTGGCAGACTCTCCTGGGAAGCTGCAGGCTGCAGGTGGACAGTTAGGGAGTGCTATTGGCTTTCATTCACTTGCTGGCTCAGCTCATGCATGGATAATGCCACTGCTGTTCAGGGATCTGGCTTCCCTGGCAGCTGCCTGGAGCGGCAGGTGGCATGACTGAAAAGTACGGGGGAGTTCATATTTCCTGCAGAAACCTTTGACTGATGGGAGCCAAGAGTTCCATTTTTCTCCCTTCGTCTGGTATTGTTCCAAAACAGAGTGGTCTCCCAAGTCCTCTACAGAGACCATGCAAGACTGAGCAGCAGCAGTCTTTGTTGCAGCACTGTGGCCAGCTCAGTGGTATATCTTCCTGATTTCTTCCTGCCTCTTTCCTTGGTTCATGTCTCCTTTCTACTCACTTTTGCTTCGCTGGAATTGTATTCTCTAATGAACTGTTATACAGGCCTTCGCATCAGGTTCTGTTTTCCAGGAAACCTGAATTAAAAGATCATCTTAGACTGTTCTTATAGGCACACGGCCCTGTAAAAATTTTGATATGCTTACCTTTGTGGTATGTGCTCTTATATATTGCTCCTGTGTTCTTTTCTTCCCTCTTTTGCATAACTTAACTCAAAACAAGCCTTTGTCCATAATAGTCCTAAAGGTTTAGATAATAATAGCCAACTATGCACGAGGCAACTTTGCAATAATTTTTACTTCTCAACAACCCTATATTTATGTACTGAAAGGGAAACTGAGGTTAAGATGTTTAATAACTTGACCAAAAACACACAGATAGTAAATAGCTATGTGAACTTCAGAATTACTATTCTTTATTTTATTTTTTTTGAGTCAGGGTCTCCCTCTATCTCCTAGGCTGGAGTGCAGTGGAATGATCACAGATAACTGCATCCTTGACTTCCTGGACTCAGGTGATCTTCCTGCCTCAGCCTCCCAAGTAGCTGGGACTACAGGTATGCACTACAATGCTCAGATAATTTTTTGGTTTTTGTAGAGGCAGGGTCTCACTATGTTGCGTTGTCCCAACTTCTGGGCTCAAGCAGCCTCCCAACTTCTGGGCTCAAGCAGTCCTTGCGCTTCAGCCTCCCAATGTGCTAGTATTACAGGCATGAGCCACCACATCCAACCCAGAATTAGTATTCTTTTTTTTTAATTTTTGAGTTGGAGTCTCACTCTGCTGCCCGGACTGGAGTGCAGAGGCACGTTCCTGGCCACTGCAGCCTCAACCTGCTGGGCTCTGGCGATCTTTCCGCCTCAGCCTTCCAAGTAGCGGGAACTACAGGCGTGTGCTACCATGCCTGGCTAATTTTTGATTTATTGTAGAGATGAGGACTCGCCAAGTTGCCCAGATGGGTCTCGAACCCACAGGCTCAGGCAATCCACTCGCCTCGGCCTCTCAAAGTGCTGGGATTACAGGCTGAGTCACCGAGCCCAGCCGAATTAGTATTCTTGAAGACATCATGCCTCAAATAAGAATGTGGCTTCCTTGGAACCAAAATGAAGGAGTTCCTTTCCTTACAACAGGTTTCAATTCCAAATGACTGTACTTATGGTCATTTTTTAATGCATTCAAACTTAACAAGAAGAAGTGTAAATTTCCAGTTTCTGAATTAATTTTCCACAATAGAGAAAGGTGTGCATTTTTTTGAAGAAAAAAAGAAAACCTTTAAAACAGGCCCACTTTTCTCCTCCTTTCTGATGTATGTTCTATGGTATCTTTTTCTAAAATAGATGTTTTGTATACTTTGAGATTGAAAGTAGGTTGTTCTCTTTTAGACAATCTCTTCAAGTGTTGTAGGGAACCCCTTAGCAGCATCTTGCTGCATAACTCTCAGATGTAAAGAACATTTATAAGAAATAATAATTATGTAGAGTTATGGGGTACAATGTGATGTTTTGATCTATGTATATATTATAGAAAGAGTCAGTCGAGCCAATTAACATATCTATCACCTCACCAACTTAACTTTTTTAGGGGGCAGTGAGAACATTAAAAACCTATTCTGTTACCAATTTTGAAATATGCATTAACTGTGATTACCACATATAAAACTTATTCTCCAGTTGAATGGAAACCTTGTCATTTTGATTAACATTTTCCCTTTCCCCATCCCTCCCCCAAATCTACACGTCTCTGTTAACCACCTTTCTACTTTGTTTCTATGATATCACCTTTTTTAGATTCCACAGATAAGTGTGAGATCATACAATATTTGTCTTTCTGTGACTGGCTTATTTCACTTAGCATAATGTCCTCCAGTTCCATCTCAAATGACCAAATTTCCTTCTTTTTAAAGGCAGTATAGTATTTTATTATATATATCTATCTATCACATTTTCTTTATCCATCATCTGTTGGATGTTTGCTCTCATATCTTGGTTATTGTAAATAATGCTGAAATGAATACGGGAGTGCAGATGTCTCTTTGACATACCAATTTCAATTCCTTTGGATATATACTCAGAAGTGGGAATGCTGGATCATATGGTAATTTGGCTTTGAATTTTTTGAGGAAACTTCATATGACTTTCCAAAATGGCTGTACAAATTTACATTGCCACCAACAGTGTAAAAGGGTTCCCTTTTCTCCACATCCTCACCAACACTTATCATTTGTCTTTTTGATAATAGTCATTTTAACAGATGTGAGGTGATATCTCATTGTGGTTTTAATCTGCAGTTCCCTGATAATTAGAGATGAGCGTGTTTTCATACACTTGTTGATGATTTATATCTCTCATTTTGAGAAATGTATGCTCAGAATCTTTAACCATTTAATAAATTGGGTTGTTTTCTTACTATTGAGTTTAAACTTTTTAGAAATAGCCCCTAATTAGATGCATGGTTGGCAAATATTTTCTCCAAATCTGCAGGTTGTCTCTTCACTCTGATATTTTCCTTGCTGTGCAGAAGATTTTTAGTTTGATGCAATCCCATTTGTCTTTTTTGCTTTGAAGTTCTAAAAAATCATTGCCCAGATAATCTCATGGAGTATTTCCTCTAAGTTTTCTTCTAGTAGCTTTACAGTTTTGGGTCTTTATGTTTAAGTCTTCTATAAATGTTGAGCTAATTTTTGTATATGATGTGAAATAAGTGTCCAATTTCATTCTTCTGAATGTGGAGACCCAGTTTTCCCAACACCATTTAAAAAGAGATTGTCCCTTTCCTATTGTGCATTCTTGTCACCTCTGTCCAAAATCAACTGACCATAAATAACTGGGTTTATTTCTAAGCTTTCTAACCTTTTCCATAGGTTGATGTGTCTGTTTTGATGCCATTGCCATGCTGGTTTGAATATAATAGCTTTTAAATATATTTTGAAATCAAGGAGGGTGATACCCTTAGCTTTTTTTTTTTTTTTTGTAAAGATTTCGTTGGGTATTTTGGATATTTTATGGTTACAAAAACGTCTTAGAATTTTTTTTACTACTTTTGTGAAAAATGACATGGGAACTTTAAGAGGAATTGCACTGAATCTGTGGATCACTTTGAATAGTATGGACATTTTTAACAATATTTATTTTTCCAATCCATGAACATGGGATATCTTTCCATGTATTTGTATCTTCTTCAATTTCTTTCATCAATGTTTTATAGTTTTCTTTCACCTCCTTGTTTAAATTACTGCTAAGTATTTAATTTTCTTGATGCTATTGTAAATAAGATTGTTTTCTTAATTTCAATTTTTGGGTAGTTCATTGTTATATTAAAGAAATGCTCCTGACTTTTGTATATTGATTTTATAAACTGCAACTTTGAAACTGTCTATATAAAATAATCAGGCGATGGGGTGAAAGCTACAGAGTCATGAAAAGCAGCAACTACAGTTAGAATTTTTTTTTCTCTAAGTTTGTTCTCATTCCAATAGAAGGCAATTAATCATCTTCAAGTCCTGACCCCTGGGGAGGGGGGAAGCTGCCCCTATCATAAGCATATGCTGTCTTACACAATGAGCCTAAGGCTGCTTGAGGACAAAAGTGGCTTTAATCTCCAGGGATCCCACATCCTCCATACCTCTTTCTAAACTACCTCCATAGTGGCCTACGGCCTGCAGGTGGGGAAGGATGGGGAGCAGGGGAGGGCAGTAGCTTTATAGATAGCATCTATTGCAAAACCTGAGAATGGTATTTGAGATATTTTTTAAACTTAGATGGGCCATGAGACCCCACCCAGACCTAGAGCACCAAGAAGCCACCTCTACCTGTCCTATGATACTTTTTCCCAGAAATCAACTCAAGGTCAGAAAGTCTCCACAACATCCCATGACAGCATCCACCAGTCAGCAGCCCCTATCTACCACCTACCAAATTCCCTTTGAACATCCTATCCTTTGAATTTGGGGGAGGGGAACTTCAGTAATATCACCCATTTTCCTTGCTCAATTGCTTTGCAATATTAAACTCTTCCTCCATTGTAATGGCTGCCTCAGTTCTGGTTTTTCTGGGCAGTAGGCATAAGAACCTAGTCAGGCTGTAACAACTTTACCAAATTTGCTTATCAGCTTTAACAGTTTTTGTTGCGCTATGAGCATCTGATCAATGCCTTGAACCCATGGGATCATACTTCGAAAAATATTTCACAGCCCTAAACTTTAGTTCTAGAACAAACACTTGTTCTTATGTGGATTAAGATTAGGTTAGCAGACATATGATTTAGCATCTTTGACTCTTCCATCATACTAAAACGTTTTTCCATTTCATCAATGACTTTTCAAGTCTCTTCCTTTCAAGTGCATACGCTTAGCATATTTTATCTGTTGCATAATTGGTCTTTCATCTTCATAATTGTCATTACTATCCAACAATTCATCTATGTGCAAAAGAAACAGCCCTCATTTTCTCATCATGTTCAATTGTGATTATCTTTGGTTCCATCACAATTCTAGTCCTCTTTCTATAGGAAGTGTCAACACTCCTACTGGTTTGGGACTTATCAGATATCATGTGTTCAATATTTATGTAACACAGCTTCAAAAAATATGTTAATTTTGAAGTTTTTTATTTCCTGTCCTCGATGCAGGACACTTTTAAAAAAGATTTCCTTTCTCCATTCCTAGAGAAAAAAGCAGTAAGTGTTTCCATCTTTACTAAACTACAATTGAAGAATATCCCCCGCTTTATTGGGTTTAGGGAGCAAGGGTCTTGATAATGAGTTACTTCCACTGAGTAACTTCCTTTCTTAGTGCTTTAATTTATTTAGCAATTTGAGGACCATATTTACATGCCAGGGTTTCACCGTTTGAATCCTGGAGCCATCACATTGTTGTGTTTCACTATGGAGAGGTTTCCAGTTCTTGGGATATCAACTCCCTCGCAAGCTTCTGTGGGGGTACGCAACAAGGATTCCAGGAAAGGCAACTCTTCGCAATTAATTCTCCGAAGGGCTTAACCATGAAGGGCAAGAGAAGCAGGGTGGTCCACGGTACTCCACCAGCCCAAACATTTCAGGGTCATCCATAAGAAGCCGAGAGGTGTTACTTGCAACTCGCTCTTTAGGTCAAAACCTCCGCAGGCGAGCGAGAGGCAGGCGAAGGTCCCTCCCGACTCGTCTCGGTTTGGAATTCCCCACTTCTCCACCCACATCCCGACTCCCACTCCACGCCCGCCGCGCTCCCCACAGATTGCCCGCCGCGCCCGCCCACGCGGTGACATCATCGCCCGGCGGCGGAGCACCCAGGCGCGCCACCCCCAGAGTGGGAGCCGGAAGTCGGGCGAGCCGCAGATCACTGCGTCCCGGAAGCGCGGGAGCCTGAGAACTCGCGCACCTGGGGGAAGCCGGCGTGGCAGCGCGCATGCGCGAGGGTGCCGGCAGCGCAAGCGCGCTGCGTCGCTCCCCGACCGGGAACCGGTTCTGCGAGTTGGAGCTGGTGGCGCGTCGTGGGCTGTCCCGGCTGCGGGGAAGCTCGGGGAGAAGGAGATGGGGAGGAAGTCTGATTCTTGGGAAGGGCGGCTTTGCCTCTAGGAGGAGGGAGGGGCCGAGTGCGCGGATCCTGCTGTGCATCTGTGCTGGGCGCGCCCCCAGAGTTTGGAGTTATTTGCGGGAAGGCGAAATCAAACAACCGGGGCGGACACAGTGCGACGCGTTTGTCCTAAACCAAGAACACACATAGAATGCACGCCCAGAGCCTGAGGCCAGCCCTCCCCGAGGGATGGCGACGTACCTGTGTGCCGGCCCGCGCAAAGGCTTTGCTTACTCTTTCACTCTCCTGTCGCGCCAATGGCCTTCCTTACTCTTTCACCCTCCTGTCGCCAGTAGCAACCTCGTAGGGTGCATTAGTGGGTCCCCAATTTACAGGGGGGAAATTGAAGACATGAATTTGCCTACACGTCACAAAGCTGAAAAGTGGTGGAGTTGCCGTTTGTATCAGGGTTGGCTGACTATATAGATCAGGGCTGCCCATCAGACATTGGAAGTCATGACTTGGTGAAAACGAGAGGGTAAAGACGTTATGTAAATAAATGGCAAATCGTGAAGTTTGAACGTTAAGAGGTATATAGACTGGTTGTAGGAGTTGGTAGGTGCTGAGGAAAAGGACCTCAATGTAGAATTTTAATGGAGTTTGGCATGAGGAAAGGAGAGACAAGAGCTTTCGGGTGGCAGGAAAAGGGAAAGGCTTGGAGATGAGACAGGAAACCTGGGGAGAAAGGTAAGCCATTGCCTTAATTGGAGTTTCTGTTTGGCTTGAAAATAGAAGCAGCTATAATTTTAGGAATGAACTTTTCTTCCTAAACAATGAACTTTTTCCTCGACTCGGGTTTTTGGGGTGATGCACGACACTGTACGTTAGTTTAGCAAGTTGCATTCCGGTTGTGCATTTGACAACTAGGTTCTGTACCTGAGACAAAGATGACATGAGGTGGAGGGTTTATTTCTGGTCCCTGACCTGCCTGAGAGTGGTGTCTTCAGTGCTTGCTGGGTCCCTAGCTCCTTTGTGGCTTCAGTAGAGAGAGGAACAAACACTTCTCATCCAAATCCAGTACCCTCTCAGTGTTGATACCCTCCCTACCTTTAAAAGAAGAAGAAAATACTGTATCATCTTTGTTTAAAGAAGCTTGGCCCCTAAGATTTGTTAATTTGTTGGTAGGTTTATACTGTTGTTATTGCTGTGACACAGTTTGCACTACCCCATTTAGCAACTGATTAACTACTACCTTGAATTAGTCTCTAATTGTTTAATGGGTGTAAATTTTATCTCCCAAGCAAGATTGTTAGGTTCTCTACGCAGGAACTGTGCTATCTCATCCTTGAGTGCTGACTTAATTGACTTTTTCAAATGTCTCTTATTCTCTACTGAGTCCTAACCACTTAGTACCCTGCCTGGAACATGCTAGGCACTCAGTAAACATTTAATAAGTGAAATGATGCCTCCAGAAGAGCAGAGACAAGCCTTTTATTTTCTTTATATTTTCCTGGTCCCCTAGCAGAATTACCTCCTGCAGTGGGCACTCAGCAAATATGTGACTTAATTTGCTGTGCCTTTTAGTAGAGGAAATATAATCTCCTTGTTGCCCTATAAAGAATTGCCACCTGAACATCATGCCCCCAAGAAGTCTGCTAAGAAATAATTGTTGATAGATTGATGAGCTTCAAAGACATTCTTGATTCTTCTAAAGTGTGAATCTATCCTTCAACAAGGAATGATATTCATATTTATCTTGGCCCGACTGCTTAAGAAATTCTTTAGAAGAATATGTAATTTGAGTATCTTTATTTGAGAAAGCAAGCGAACAAACCACTAAAAAAACAAGATTAAACCAACAACAAAACCCAATAGCAAACAGGATTTTTGTGCTTGAGAATCCTATCTGCAAATTTTAAACAACTTTGTGCCCCTGGGAGACAGAATGCCTGTGTGTTGTGTGTGTGAATTTACAGGACTTTATATTTACAGGAACTTAAATTTATAGTGACATTACATTCAACATTTCCGTTCATATTTGAAGGCAGGTGGCCTGAAAAATGTGTTGGCAACTAGTTTGAATGAGAAAGATTCTGGTTCTTTTTTTTTTTTTTTTTGTCTTCAAACCAATTAGGCCAAATCTGAACAGTATCTACAACACAAAGCAGATCTTGGGTGTACAAGAACTTGGCTTTACTCCAGGAAGGTGAAGCCAGGTTAAGTCTACACCATTGCTCTCTGTCATCCTGTCAGGGGACAGTCAAGACTGGATGGGGTGGGGTGGCGAGGAGGTAGGGAGGTACTGACTGAACATAGGAGAGATTCAGAAGCATAGGGTATGTCTGAACATAGGAGAGATTCAGAAGCTAGAGCAAATTCTCTTAAATATTTCCACTCAGTGACGGCTAAATCTGGCCCATCTCCCATTTTTTTCACTTTATTATTATTTTTTTAGCTGTGAGACCTTGGGGCAAGTTACTTAACAGTTCTGGTCCTTAGTTTCCACATTTTAAAAAATGGGGATTATAGCAACGATGATTTTAGAGTTACAGTGCGTAAATCTGTAAAGCGCTTGGAGCAATGCCGGGTACAGTGGCTCAGAGCAAGCGCTTCGTGAAATATTTGCCCAGTAAATAAAGCGCTAGTCTCTGCTAACCTTCACTGGTACACAGCCAGCCACTGGGAAGCCCCACCTATATTGAAATTATGGGGACGTCGCTGTTTCCGGTTGCTAGGTTTTCCTGACCCATGCAATTATTTCTGCTGCCGTCCACAAAGCTGCAACTCTTCCTAACGATTTGGGATATCGGTATTCTTCTCCCCGCCTCCTTGTTGCCTCCCACACCCCCCCCGCATCGCGGGGGGGGGGGGCGTAGGTGGGGGCAGGGGACCTGTCCTCCTTCCCCGCCCCCTATCTTCGAGGCTCGCTAAAGCGTTAGAAACCAGCCCGCCGCACTCCCCTCCGTCTGGAACCGCCTCGGGGGCGGGGCTTGTCGCCGCGCACGCGCACTGCAGCAGCGCCGCGCCTGCGCGGTGGAGGGGCCGAGGGAGGCGGGGTATTGGTATGCGAGCGAGTGTGTGAGAGGAGGGAGGCGTCCCGGCTGAGCGTGGTACTACGACAAGCGCGGGCCGGAGGAGGCGGGGGGATGCGCCGCGGTGGCGGCGGCGGCGGCGGCGCGAGCGCTGGGGCTGGTGTTTGGCGGCGCCAGAGCAGCGGATTCCGGTCTCTCCGCGGCAGAAGCGCGGGTGTCGCGCACGGCTTGACGACGCCGTACCTTTCTACCCCGCACCTTTTTTTTTTTTTTTAAATAACCGGAACCAATGATCGCAGCCGGGACTCGAGCTCCGGAGGCCGCCGGTGCCGAGGGGACCAGGCTGGCGCCCGGAGGGAGCCGGCGGCGGGGGCGGCCCGAGGTGTCGCCGGCGGCGGCGCCTCCCGGAGCGGGCGAGAGGCCGGTGGCCGGGACGCCGCTGCGCTTGCAGCCCCCGCCTCCCGCGCGCCCTCATCCCGGCCCGGCCTCGGGCTGGCTGCGGCGGCGGCGGTGGGCTGCGCTGCTGGTGCTCGGGCTGCTGGTGGCCGGAGCGGCGGACGGATGCGAGCTGGTGCCTAGGCACCTCCGCGGGCGGCGGGCGGCGGGCTCCGCTGCGGCCGCCGCCTCCTCCCCCGCCGCGGCGGGGGGCGACAGCCCGGCGCTCGTGACAGGTGAGGGCCAGGGGACGGCGGGCGGGTTCGGCCGGCCGCGGTGGGACCCGCATCCCCCGCAGGGGCCCGCGTCCGGCCCGGCGCCCGCTCTCCGACGGCCCGGCCGGGGCGCGATGCCGGCGCCGGCGCTGCCGCTCGGTCGCGGTCCCCTGCACTCCGGACGCCTTCCCTGCTCAACCCAGCACCCCGCCCTCGACCGAGCCTCTCGACGGCGGCCCTTTCCCCGCCCTTCGTCTGGCTCCACGGTCTTCCAGGCTGAGCAATGCGGTGGTTTCTTTTTCGTGCTGCAGAAGAGCCAGCCGGGTCTGCGGGGTACAGGGTTTTTTTTTTTTTTTTTTTTTTTAAGCTGCTAGAAAAAGTCGGCGGCAGCAGCAATGCGGTATTGAGTGCGTCTCTGGTGCTGCCTTTGCAAAGGCAGCTGGCAGCGAGTCTCACCGGTTCAAAGCCCCGCTGAGTACACGTCCCAGGGGAGGTTGCTGAAGAGGATTCTTTGAGAGCCATAATACCTAGTGGTATTGGTAGTTCCGTGTTCGCATGCAGACACGTTTAAGTCTAATGTGTATTTTTTGAGGGGTGGAAGGAGGCCGTTTTAAAGGATGGAAAGCAAGTTGCCGGTAGGAGCATCCCTGGGTGTCAGAGGGTGCAGAAAGCTCAGCAGGTAGCCTGACATACCTGCAGTTTGCTAAGTGCAGGGTTATTCAGGGCTTGCATTTAAGCAGCGCAGTTTTGATAGGCTGCACCAGCACCTTTGTAATATAGGACAGTCTAGCTCTTGAAAACTTGCAAACATGTTTGTTAAGGCTAAGTAGAAAATTATATCCTTTTAATGCCTTCCAGTGACCTTTGCAGTTCATCTTTTGTAGTTCAAGTAATTCTATAAGGATCCTGACATGATTTCTTTGGGAAAAGTAGTGGAGCTAAAGTAATGCTTATTTTTCTTAGTACTTCACTTGCTTATTTTTAACGTAGATCTTTAGATTTTTAAAAAATGTTTGTTGCAAGATGAAAAAGGAAAAAGTGAAGTGGAACAGGATGACCCATGATTAGTTTAACCAAAGGGATAGTCCAACAGTCGTCTGGAAGTTGCTAACAGCTGCTTTAAGAAGTGCTCAGGAACTATATTCTTTAGAGCAAAACACTATTTTCTCGGTGCTGTGACAGGATATTTACTATTCTGGAGAGAAGAAGGATGTTGGTAAACTGTGTTAGCACTTTGGATGTTGCAGCGTATAGTACATAATGATCTGCGTATCAAGCACTATTAAATGGAACCTGATACGTCAAACCTATCACTGAGTAATTTGGAGAAAATGATTATACAATAATCAGTATTATTTGCATAGTATGGTTTGGGTGAGAGGATAGATTAGTTTTATGCTTGAATAGTCTTTGTTATCCAAATAAAAGTGTGGCAAATAATGTAGAAAAGAATAGTGATTATCAGGAATGTAGCTAGATAAGACTATAATATGAGGGCTTAGTATCTTATGTAGGAAGGGAAGGAGCAGAAACATTTAAGCTTCTAGAAGAAGCTATAGGGAGTGTGGCTCTTGGTTTCTGGAACAGAAAAGTTTGGTTCATAAATACTTGGCTAATACTTTATTAAAATGTAATTGGTAAAAAGGCAAGCGATTCACAAAATTTAGTATTTATTGACTGCTAACAAGTGTATTTTATATTATGTAGATCATATCAAGAAAATTACTTCAGATGGGATTTTATTTTAATAAGCTGTTTATAATCCTTCCTTTTAATACTTAAAATTTTCTGTTGTTATTTATGGCATTATGGGAAAAAAGATAATTCTTATTGAAAGAAGTCTGCTATGTTACACAAAATGAATTTGTAGGGGCTTTAAGTTTACTAGAATAGTACCTTAGAATTATTTATCATGTTCTTTTTTTTTTTTTAACCTTTTGTCAGGATATTGATTTTTAACAAGTTAAACATTTCCATTTGAAGTTTAAGATCATAAAACTACACAATGTACAAGTTAAAGTGTGGTCATTTAAATACAATGTTTTTGTAGATGCAATCTATCGTATTGGTGTCTTGGAAATGGTAAATTGAAAATCTATGTTGAAGTTAGAACATGCTGAAAATTACTTTAAACTATATGGCCTCTATAGGGCTCCTTCCTGTTCTTAAGATTGTACGAACAGTGATTTCTTTTGTGTTCTCCATTTGTAAATGTTGTGCTAAGCCCAGAACATAATTTATTAGTGTTATTGTACACGTCAGGAAGTAGAACCATAGACTGAACTTACAAGATACTGCGGTGTCATATTCTAGGCAGGGTATAATGGAGAGCAATGGAGTAGAGCATCAGTAATGAGAGAACTAAATGTCATGTGAATTTTGAAAATTGAAAAGTTTTGAAAAAATTTTGAGAGAATTAGTCTCTCTGGCTTCTGATTAAAGTTATAACTTAGCTGTCAGTATTCTTAATAGCTCTGTAAAATGACAGGCAAAATCACTTTTCTGTTTTCCTCTCCAGATTGGTATTTTAAATACTTACATCTAGAATCTTCATAAGAGTTTGCCTTTTACTAATAAAATTTAGAAACATTATTTTCCACTGAAGTTTGCCTCTCATAGGTTTTACTTTAGGGATTCAGTGTATTTTAAGAATAAATTGCCTTTAAATTATCTATTCTGCACTTTGTTTTGAGCAAGCAAACTATTATTATAAAGAGAGGGTCTATAACAAATTATCAAAATAAGCAGACCCTTTGTCACAATTAGTACAGGCTTATATTCTCGTTTCCTTTTTTAATGTTACTGTTTTAGAATTCAGTGTGGGAATGTGTTTGATAAGGTGGAACCAATTTTATAATGTTATATAGTAAGGATTTTAAGTTACATATACACTATTTACATATTTAGGGCTCTTACTTTGAAAGTGATTGACATTTAAAGCAAGTTAGGGATTGGTAACTGAGAGAGTCTGCTGATTATATTCTAAAGCAGTGCTTTAGTAATTCAAAACATTGTTATTATTTTGCCTAACAAATGTAGTATAAATGAATTGGTCCCAGTGGAGAGTGATTGATCTTATCCAGATAGGGTCCCAGAGAAACAAGTTATGAAAGGGCATAAACACACACACACACAGATACACACACACAGGAGAGAAAGAGAACACAATTCTTTGTTCTGGCAAAATATACACAATAATTGAGACATATCTTCTTTTCTTATATGTAGTTAATTGTTTCAGAATTTTTAAAAACAAACTTTAACTTTGAAAATATTTGCTTCTATCATTGTTTTTATATGAGGTAAAGTGATATTCTTTAGTGCTTATATAAAGGTTTTCTCTGAACTGTAATATCATTTTACTAATTTGGAATATTATTAGAAATATAAAATATGTATTTTAAAAGTTATCTTTAAAAAGTATTAAAATCTCAATGAAAACTTATTATTAGTTCCAAGTGTGATACCATTTAAAGTGACCAGTTTACTGAATAGTGTTAAACACATCTGTGTTGTGGGATTTACGTTACTTTAGAAGAAAATATCTCACATTAGCTTGATTATTATTGGAAAAATCTTAAACTGGACTTCAGTTATTTTGCCTTGCATTCCTAACATTTACCCAGTAAATGCTGTTAGTTTTTTTAAAATTTGTAGTTGGCCTGCATTTGGAATATATATGTTGCTTTAAGTAATATTTTACAAATAATGTGCACATGTTACATTGTTGACAGTAAACACACAGTGGAGATCACAGGGTCCTAGAAACTTTTGTTCCTCCTTTTTTGTTATTACTTTCTGAATTTATCATGCAGTTTCATAAAGCTGTATTTTGATGGTCTTCTGTTGTGTCCTCCTTTTCTTCCCTTTAGTTACCTTTACCAGTCCTTTTCTTCACCAGTCTTTGGCCACTGCTGTAGTTGTATTATTGCTAACTACAGGATTAAAGAGTCTGCTCATATCCATTTGATTTAGTTTATTCTGAACACTCAGGAATTAGTAGTAATCTTATTGGTCTGAAAACATTGCATCTATTGTTAGTCTTAAGAATGCCATGGCAGAAGTGGTTGGTCTCTGTTGAGAATCTCATAGCACAGGAGTAACTCAGAGAGCCAATTTGAAAAGTGGGTTCAAGACTTAGCTTAAGTTTATGCAAAAGGAGGACACAGGGATTCTTTAATTTGTTTATTTTTTATTTTAATTTGATTTAATTTTTTTTGAGTTGGGATCTCACTGTCACTCAGACTGGAGTGTAGTGGATCAAGTAGTGGATCATGGCTTGCCGCAGTGTCAGCCTCCTGGGCTCAGGCAATCCTTTGGCCTCAGCCTCTCACGTAGTTGTAACTAGGCATATACCGCCAAGCCTGGCTAATTTTCGGATTTTTTTTGTAGAGAGGTCTTGCTATGTTGCCTAAGCTGACTTCAGACCCCTGGGCTCAAGCAATCCTGCCACCTTGGTCTTCCAAAGTGCTGGGATTACAGGTGTGAGCCACCTCACCTGGCCTAGGAATTCTTTAATTTACTAAAGGCTTGCTTTGTGTCTGGATACATGCTATTGTGTTTAGATTAATTTAGACTTTTATTTTGAGTATCTTTATCAAGTATTTTGGATATTGGCTTAGTCATTGGCAATAATGTAGAGTGAACACTTTCACAGTGATGCTTGGAGATCTGTATATATGTATAGGGTAAATTATAAACTAGGTAAGCTAATGTTTAAATTAACAATAATATTAACAAACTTTTTTTTTTTTTTTTTGACACTTACTAGAGTTTGGACCTTACCTGGTTAAGATCTACTTAGGAGAGTACTTCTGAATTGAGTAGGTTTCATCAACCAGATAATTATTAAACACATACAGAAAGAATTCCACATACTGGAAATGAGAAAGAATACAAAAAAGATAAGACTTCTGTCTGCCAGTTGGAGACTTAGACTAGTATGGGTTAGTAATAATAGGTCCATTTATTAAACTATTAGTAGGTGTCAGTATTGTGCTTTTTATACATCACTCTTTTTGATTTTGAGACTAACCCTGTTAGCTAACTGCTTTTATCTTCATATAAGAGATGAGGCAACTGATGCAGGTGGATCTTAAGTAACTTGTCCTGGGTCACACCTAGCAAATTAGAAGCTGACCTGGGTTTCTCTGATTTCAGAGCTTCAGTTCTTCACTGGTATGTTGTAAGCATCCTCATACAGACAACTAAATCCACAACAGAATGTAATTAGCACCATAATAGACTGTAAACTTTTGGAAAGGAGGAGGCAGTTAGAGAGTATTACCTGGAGGAAGGTAAGTTTTGAACTGGACCTTGATATATAGATAAGACTTCAGGTGGAGATGAATGAAAGAAAGAGCTTTCTAGTAGGAGGCATATGCAAGAATAACAAGTAAGTTTATAATTTTCTTTGGAGTTAAGTGTGGGGTGTATGTAGAATAGTGGGAGGTACAAGAAGAATGAAGGTTGGGGCCAAGTTATCCAGGCTTTACTGTTCCCTAGCGTACTCACTATGTGTCAAAATGTCATCACATCTAAAACTGGGGTGCTCAGCCGTGTACTGGGGAGTATGAATGGTAATTTGAAACATTTAAAAAATACTAAACATGCACGTGTTATGGAGAATGTAAATTTATTTTTAATTTTTAAAGTAAACCAAAAGGCATTTTGAATTTCCAGAGTATTTTGTTCATAAACTTAAACTTTGGGTTCCAAATCTATTATCGTGTCCTTAGGAGATGAAAGGCACTGTGGTATTTGAACTCAGGAGTGACATGACCTTTGTGTTTGAGAAAGCTAATTCTGGGTAGATGGAAGTGAAGAGATACTAGAGATAAGAACGCCAGTTAGGAAACTGTATAGAAGTAGAGGTTTTGAGAGTTTAAAAGTAGTAGCTGTGAAAGTGTTTAGAGGAAATTGTTATAAAATTTGTTTTATCCCTAGGCTAGAAAGAAATCTGGCTGTTTCATGAAGTCTAAGAAATAAAAATTACCTTTTAATTTTAAATACCTAGAGTTTAGATAATGATTTAAATTGGTACAAGCTCTTGAAAGACCCAAGAAGAAACTACTTTTTTTTAGAGAATCTTCTTTATTTCAAATATGCCTGTTAATATAAAAATGAGTTATTTTTGTATATGATTGGGCTTTACAAAGTTGATTTACAAAGTTGTTAACAGAAAAACAGTTGCGATTATATTTTCCAGTGTTTGACAAAACCAAAAACTTTTGATAGCTAAAGAGAATATATTTGCCATAAGCTCACTGTATAAGCTTTTCCCCCCAATATATAGAAATGTTGTTTATTTCTTAACAAAGGACTACTCTTTCCAGATTGGACTAATGTTATAATAAGTTAGAGTTGAACTCTTCCCCTTCTCACCTGTGAATAACAATGTTTCAGAGTATTGATATATTACTTGTTTCAATATTAATTTTTGAATTTTGTTCTTGTATGAGTTTCAAGCTTGATCTGTAGATGATGATGTCTAATGCCAAATGTAAATAATTTGTTCTTTTCCTTATCCATCTAGATTTTTTATTAGCAGATATTGGATATTAAATCTTCTTAACATTTTCTAATCCTACCTTCAATAACTGTTTTCCTTGACTGATTTCATTGTTGCTGATTTTAAGGATGGTTTACTTCTAAATCTCTGTTTTCTAAGTCTTGTGTTCCTCTAGTCTAGCTGAACATTTCCTCCTCGGAGAACTTCATTACTAGGAAAGTTCTAAATTGGGGGTAGGGAACCCCAAGCCAATGATTGATTTGACTTGGCTTTATTTCATTTGGCCCTTGAGGAGATACTGTACAACCATCATGGTTGCAGTCCTGAGAGTAATTGTCTTTCTACTAGGCTTTGTGAGTCATGTGGTTTAAAGTGAAACAAGTTCAGAATTAAGGCTAAGATCAGTTAAAGAATGTTTAATGTGACTATTCAGTGCTTTCTTAAGGTAGTGGTAACACCCCCTTCCCTACTATACACATAGGCCCAGGGAACCACAGAGCCAACTGTGACAAGGACTAACATCTCAAAACCTAAGTGCCTGTCTTTCCAAGTGTTCCTTCTTGCACATGAATTTGTCTTTGTGTGTGCTTCTGATCTTGGCCTCTTTTTCCTCTGGTTGTTTTCACTTTTTTTCTTTACCTCCCCCTTTAATCTTTCTAAATTTGCCATTATTTGGAACTGAAACACTTAAAAACTATTTTATTGAATTAAGTGCTTTTTATTTTGCAAAATATTTTGGCCTGGTGCAGTGGCTCATACCCATAACCCCAGTATTTTGAGAGGCCAAGGCAGGAGGATCGCTTGAGTTCAGGAGCTCAAGACCAGCCTAGGCCACATAGTGAGACTCCATCTCCACAAAAAATTAAAAAAAAAAAAAATTAACCAGGCATGGTACTGCATGCCTGTAGTCTCAACTACTTGGGAGACTGAGGTAGAAGGATCACCTGGGCCCAGGAGGTCAGGGCTGAGGTGAGCCATGATTGTGACACTGCACTCCAGGCTGGGCTACAGAGTTAGACCTGGACTCAAAAATAAGCAAAGCAAAACAAAACAAAACAAAACTTGAAGTGAGTATCTTATTTAAGTGATTACAAAATACTAAACAACCTCATCAAAAACTTCTAAGAGTAGGGAAAGTGATTGTAGTTTTTTCTTAAATAATTTTCAATAAGCAATTAAGATATTTTTGAAGCCCTTATTTGGAATTTTTATCTGCTGCCCAATACACTGTGAGTTTCACAGGTCCATATTTTCTTTCCATTACTGTATTTTTTTTCTTTTTAAAACATTTGATATTGAATAACTAGATAATATTAATTCCCCTTCCTTATTCCTATTCTCTAGCGTAAACCTCTTTTTCAGTAATGATGTATGTAATTTTTCTTGTTTTCCCACTACCTTGAACCATTGTCATGTTGAGCTCTTCTTTTTACTTTGCCCACAAATATTCAGACTATGTTAATCATTGATATTTCTGATAACCAAATTTGAAGAAAAAGAAACAAAAAAATACCAACAAAAACTACTTTAAATGTTTGTCCAACTGCAGTTCTAGGTACCCCTTGCTGTTTTTGAATTTGTCTTTTAAAATATGCCTTCTGCAGTGCATTCAAAGTTTGTTTGGCTCTATGGCTGCTATAGTTGGTCCTAAAAGTGAGAAAATGAGTCTTTGGTGAGTTGTATGCCTGCCTACAGGCATGTGTGCGCATGTGTGCATACATGTGTGCACACATAGAGTTTTAAACACTTTGTGACTATTTTGTGCTAGCCATGATGCAAGGAACTTGGACTATAAAGATGTTGAAATTGGCCATTTAAAATTATTTATCTTTTACAGACAGCATCTCACTCAGTATCACACAGGCTAGAGTGCAGTAGCAGGTACATGGCTCACTGAAGCCTCAAACTCTTGGACTCAGATGATCCTCCCTTAGCCTTCCTAGTAGCTGGGACTGCAGGTTGTATACCACCATGCCCGGCTAAGTTTTAAAAAAATTTTGTGGAGATGAGGACTCACTGTGTTTCCCAGGCTGTTCATGGAATTGACCATGCTTATCAATGTAAACCTGAAAACAATATAAACCTGAAAATTGCCTGAGGGTGGATTGCATAATCTAAAAAAGTGTATACATATTTTGTTTTTTAAAGGGCCACTACTGTGTAGCTTATCTAGTACCATTGCTACATTTACTTAAAATATCTGTTAGAGGTATCTGCACTCACATGTTCTTTTCAGCATTGTTCACAATAGGATATGGGAACAGCCTACATGTCCATCATGTAGATAAAACATTATACACACATGAACATGCTAAAATATTATTAGCCTTACAAAAGAAGGAAATACTGCCACTTGAGACAACATGGATGAACCTGGAAGATACTATGATAAGTGAAGTACCCCAGACACAGACAAATACTACGTGATCTCACATGTGGAATCTAGAAATGTCAGAAACAGTAGTACTGTTATAGAAACAGTAGAATGGTAGTTACTAGGGACTGGAAAGAAGGAACTGAGGAGATGTTGGTCAAGAGGTACAAAGATTCAGTTATGCAAGATAAATAAGCTCTGGAGATCTAATGTACAATAGTGTGACTGGTTAACAGTATTGTATACTGTACTTGAAATTTGCTAAGAGTATAGACTTTAGGTGCTCTTAGCACACCAGAAAAAGAAAGATGTGAGGTGATGGATATGTTAATTAGCTTCATTGTGGTGAATGTTTCACAGTGTATACACAGATCATAAAGTTGTCTACCATGTATATCATTATATATAATATACAACAACTTTATGATTTGATACCATAAATATATATCATTATATATATTTTATATATATATATATATAAAGTATATATATATACACACAACTTTATGATTTATACCATAAATATATATCATTACATATATCTTTTTTTTTTTTGAGTCACGTCTCACTGTGTTGCCCAGACTTGGAGTGCAGTAGCATCATCACTACTCACCACAGGCTTTATTCCCTGGGCTCATGTAATCCTTCTACCTCAACCTCCTGAGTAGCTGGGACTATAGGTGTGCACACCACATCTGGCTAATTTTTTAATTCTTTTTTTCTTGTAGAGCTGTAGTCTCCGTATGTTGCCTAGACTGGGCTTGAGCAGTCTTCCTACCTCAAACTCCTGGGGTCAAGCAGTCTTCCCATTTTAGCCTCCCAAAGTGCTGGGATTACAGGCGTGAGCCGTCATGCCCTATACTTTTTAATTGCCAACTATAACTTAATAAAGTTAGAAAAAATGTATTAGAATATTTATTAGGAGATTTTGGTGTACATTTGCAGTATTAAGTAAAAATAAGTCTTCCCCTTCTTTAGAGAATATAAATAAATGTAGTTAAAACTTTTTTTAGTTTATACATCATATATGTCTATATTTATATATATAGAGTTCTTTTTTTCCCCACTTTTTTGTATTTTCTTCTTTATTAAAAAGCAAACAAACAAAAACATTTCAGTGAGTCCTATGTGCCAGACACCAGCTAAGTGTATGGAATTTCCATTAAGATATTTACCTTTCTCTGTAATCTGCTAGAAGGCATACCCACTGAAAGGGGGTGATACATTGTGATGAGGGTATAAGGACATAAAGTTATTTGCTGTATTAATATTTTACTGATAAACAAGATAGAGTTACTAACTTTGTGGAGAAGCAGATTATTTGTGAAATTTTTTTCCTACCCAGAGGGGAATGTACGTGTTTGTTTGACAGAGAAGGGATAGTAGACAGCCATAGATGAAAGGAGGAAGCTAAGTGGTGAATGACATTGTAGGCACTGGCCTTTGAGAGTGGTCAGTGTGATTGTGAGTTACCAAATACTCAGGGGGACAGAGTCTGTGGTAAGCCTGCTTGCAGGAACCAACATCCATAATTACATATGAGATTAAAATTTTTGCCAGATATTTTGTATGCTTTATTTTATTTAGTCCTTGGAGAATCCTTGTGAGGTAATTGTCTCCATACATATAATGGAGATTAAAGATTGCTCTAAAATAGTTTGTACCTTAAAAATCCTCCAATGCCATTTTCATGTTAAAGCATGAGGTATGGTTGGAATTGAATCAGGAAATGAGCCTGAAGAAATAGCAGAATTAGTCACTCTTATTTATGTTAATAGTCTAGATCTTTACTGTCTAAGGACCCTATGAGTTCCATCTTATTTTTCTTTGGGAAATAACAAAATTTTGCTATTACATATTCAGAAATTTTTTTTCTAAATTTTGCTTATTTATTTCAATATTATTGTTTTAGAGGGTGCAAATAGTTTTTGCTTACATGTTTGCATTGTATAGTGACAAAGGAGTTAATTCACTTAGGATGATGGTCTCCAATTCCATCCACGTTGCTGCAAAAGACATTATCTCATTCTTTTTTTATGGCTGAATAGTATTCTGTGGTGTGTATACACACACACACACACCACATTTTCATTATTCACTAATTAGTTGATGGGCATTTAGGTTGATTCCACATTTTTGCAAAATTACTGGCCACATTTTCTATTCTTCCCATATATCAAAGCCAGTGCTTTTCAAATTAAAAAAAAAAAAAAGTTTTTTTTTTAAAATTACAAAAAAATAGGCTGGATGTGGTAGCAAGCACCTATAGTCTCAGCTGCTCATGAGTCTGAGGCAGAAGAACTACTTGAGTCTAGCTGCAGTGAACTGTGATCAGGCCACTGTACTCTAGCCTGGGTAACAGAGTGAGATCCTGTCTTTTATTTATTTATTTATTTTTATTTTAAAGATGTGGATTATAGTTTAGGATTAGGTATACAAATAGTCATTGTACAGGTAAAGTTTGGACCTCCTGTTTGTCCCCACTTTGCCTGGTTTGAGATCAGATACCTTTATTGCTGTTATGTGCTCCCTATTCAGAAATCATTAAAAAAAAAAAAAAAACTACTTCCATAAAATACGCAGTATCTGAGGCCTAGTAATAAGTGGTAATACACCTTTTTTTAAGATCAGTAGCCTCAATAAGTGAGTAATTTCTGTTTGTGCTTTGTTTTCATGAACATTCCTTAAGGATGATGGAATGTAAATTTACAGATGCGTAGTGTCTTATCATATTGAACTTTTATCTGGGCCATAAGTCTGTTTCCACTTTGTATAGTATCATTAAAAGCATAGCTTCTAGACTAGAGCAGGATTTCCTGCATTTGAGTCCCGGTCTGACAGTGATTTTGTAATTTTGAGTAGATGATTTAATATATTAGTGCCTAGATTTCTTTATCTCTAAAATGGATTTGAAGAATAAATGAATTAATCTATGTAAAGTGTTTGGAATAGAGCCTGGTAAGGATAAGATTCATTGTTATTCTTTTTATCTGTAGATGTAGGATAGTTGTAGAAATGTGTTATTATTTATTGAGTATTATTAACATGTTTTCTTTTGCATTTAAAAAAGTATGAAGACAGAGTTTGAGGTACTTCTGTGATCCGAACAACCAGACCATTAATGGTCTGAGATCAGTTAAAACTTTGTAGAACCATGAAGCTAAGTATAGACAGTGAGGTTGAGAAGTACTATGATAGTTTTAAAAATCAGTTGTATATTCTATTCGTTAGCTTAGGTCATTTTGTACCTGTATTATTTTAAATAATTTAAGTTTGAAAGCATTTTGTGGTTGAAATGTAAGACTTTAAAATCTTTAATTTCTGAGTATAAAGGTTTTGGTAAAAAATTTAGAACATACTGAATAGTAAATGTAGAAAATACATCTACCTCAATAACTAGATATAATGATAACATCAATATTCTATTTTCTTTTATACTCTTTTGGATATGTATGTTTACATTTAACAATAGGCTCATAGAGTAAGTGTTTGTTTGTTTGTTTGTTTGTTTGTTTTTGAGTTGGAGTCTCACTCTGTCGACCAGACTGGAGTGCAGTGGCATGCTCATGGCTACCGCAGCCTCCACCTGCTGGGCTTAGGCAATCCTTCCACTTTATCCTTCCAAGTAGCTGGAACTACAGGGGCGTGCTACCATGCCCAGCTTATTTTTTTGATTTGTTGTAGAGATGAGGTCTCACCAAGTTGCCCAGACTGGTCTTGAACCCCCAGGCTCAGGCAATCCTCTTGCCTTGGCCTCCCAAAGTGCTGGAATTACAGGCTGAGCCACGGCGCCCAAATAGAGTAAGTTTTAAAAATGTGAAATTGTTTAATATTTGAATGCCAAGTGTATTATAGGCATGTGATAAGTATTGGGAATGCAGTAATAAATGAGATTGATGAAGTTTTTGTTTCCTGGACCTTGCATTTTACTTGGGAAGATAGAAAAAATAATATTTTAAGTTGTGATAAATATTATTAAGGAAGAAAAGAGATATATTTTAGAAAAAGATGCAGATGATTTGACGACACCTATTAATTTAGGTAGTCTGGTTAGGAAAGTCTTCGGAAAAGCTCATATTTAAGGTGGCAGCTAAAGGATAATAAGGAGCCAAGTCTGGGAAGAGTTGGGGAATAACATTCCACATGGAGGGAATAGCTTGGACAAAGAAGACCTTGAGACAGGAAAGAATTTGAATTGTTTGAAGAAGTGGAAAAGTATCATTTTGACTGAGCATCTTGAGTGAAGGAGAGAGTAGTATGCGATCTTGCTGTGGAAGAGTGAAGAGCCAGATGGTAGAGCCTCATAGACCTTGTTACCTTGTTTGAATTTATTCAGAGTGCAATAGGAGTTTTGAAGCATTTTATAGAGGGGAGTGAAGTGATGTGAGACACACACACGTGTACATACACACACAGTGGTTGAAAACACATGACTTAAAATTTACTGTATTAATCATTTTAAAGTGTACAGTTCAGTACTGTTATGATTCACTTTGTTGAGAAACAGATCTCCAGAACTTTTTCATCTTACAAAACTGAAGCTATACCCATCAAACAACTCACCTTTCCCCTTCCCTGGTTGCTAGTAACCACCATTTTACTTTTTGTTTCTATGGCTACTTTAGATACCTAGTGTAAGTATAGTATTTGTCTTATTGTTACTGGCTTATTTTGCTTAGCATAATATCCTCAAGGTTCATCTATGTTGTACATGAAAGGATTTCCTTCCTAAGGCTGAATAATCTGTTTTATGTATATACCACATTTTCTTTATCCATTCATCCACTGATGGACACTTGGATTATTTTCACTTTTTGTCTATTGGAATAATGGCTGTTGTGAACATGGATGTGCAAATGTCTTTTTGAGACTTTGCTTTCAGTTCTTTTGGCTGTATGCCCAAAGGGATTTAAGTCAGAATCCAACACTTATTTTAGTCCACAATTGCCCCACCCATTATTTTATTTACCACTTCTGTTTATGCCTCTTTTTTTAAATGGTGAATTGTATAATTATTTCATTATATATGACAATGTAATAATAGAAATAAAGTACACAATAATTATTGTGTTCTTGAATCATTCTGAATCCCTCCACACCCCCCGTCTGTGGAAAAATTGTCCACAACTTTTTTTGTGTGTGTGTGGAATTGCTGGGTCATATGATAGTTTTAACTTTTAAAGGCATCTCCATACTGTTTTTGATTTCACTTGCACTGTTTTACAATCCCACCAGCAGTGCACACAGGTTTCCATTTCTCCATGATTTACCTTTTAAAGATCTCTTGGCTGCTGTTTGGAGAATGAATTGTTGGGAGCAAGAGTGATTGCAGGGAGATTGCCTAAGGGTGCAATTAGTTGAGAGTTGTCAATGGCTTGAGTTAGAATAGTAGCGGTACTATCTTTCACCTCTTTGAGTGAAGAGATAGGGTTAATGAGTTACTTTGAAATGAGAATTGATAAGACTATCAGATGGATTGGGAAATAGGAGTGAAATAAAGGGAAGAATCAAGAAAGACTCTCAGATTATTCCCTTTGAGGTTTGTGATGACTTTCGTGATGCTAATACAGGTAGGAAAATCTTTCCCAGAAGTCCCCAGCATATTTCCTCTCATGTCTCATTGATCAAGTTTGGGTTATTAGCTAAGGGAAATAGTTCCCCTTGTTGAGGTAAACATGCTTTATCCCCCTAGGGTTGAGAGAAGGGCTCACCCTCCTGAATACATTGCTGTCCCATATTTGAACAACATGTAGGTTTTTTTAGGAAAGAAGAAGGGAGGAAATGACACATGACTAATTGGCTTTGTGAGCTTTGTGAAAGTTTCTTGATCTCTTTTGTCTCATTCGTAAATAGGAAGTATAACTACCTCTTAGGGTTGTTATGAAGATTAAATAGTGTATTTGAAGTATTTAGCAAGGAATGCTCAGTAAATGCCACTTTAAAAAAAATCTGACTCCTCCCTTCCCCAACTATCTTTTTTTTGACTTTGTATTTTCTATAATGGTCCCACTGTTTCTCATCAACCAAACATACATTCTTAGGGTTACATTTAATCTTTTCTTCAGTTCTGTCCATTATCATTTTGTAATCACATTAGTTCTGAACTAAGTAATTTGGGCTAGAGCAGTGGGTCCTCAGGGACCAGTTTTGTAGAAGACAATTTTTCCACAGATAGGGGAGCGGGTAATGGGGATGGTTTCGGGATGATTCAAGTGTATAACGTTTATTGTGCACTTTATTTCTATTAGTTCTGTATTACATTGTAATATCTAATGAAATAATTATACAGCTCACCTTACAAAAAAAGGGTGGAGAAGGAAGTGGTAAATAAAATGATGGGTGCACCATGCACTGACTAAAATAAGTGTTGAGTTATGACTTAAAGCCTTCCACCAGTTGCATATATCAACTCACTTGCCACTCACTGGCAGGGTTGTGATATGAGTTTGCAAGCAGTTGATTTATTGTGGTCCCTTTGCAGTCAAATCTTACTGCTAATGTTAATATGTATTTGCAGCTGCTTCCCAGCACTAGCATCACCACCTCAGCTCCACCTCAGATCATCAGGCGTTAGATTCTCATAAGGAGCATGCAATGTAGAACCCCTGTATGCGCAGTTCACAATAGGGTTTGCGCTCCTGTGAGAATCTAATGCCTGCTGACAGGAGGTGGAGCTCAGGCGATAATATGAGCAATGGAGAGTGGCTGTAAATACAGATGAAGCTTTGCTTGCTTACCTGCCACTCACCTCCTGCTTTGTGGCCTGGTTTCTAACAGACCATGGACCAGTACTGGTTTGTGGCCCAGAAGTTGGGGATCCCTGGACTATGGAATGCAATAATCTTGTATCTTATAAATTGCTTTCATTAATAAAACTTTTAGCATTTATGATTAATGCCAAATTAAATCTAAATTTGTTCAATGAAGCTCATAGTGGAGACAAACCTCTGCTGATCATCTGCACATCATAAGTATATTCCAGCAAAATTCAACTACTCTTTGTTCTTTGAATAACCTTTCGTCCTCCTTTATTTCTTTGCTTCTTTGTAGAGTATCCTTTCTGTCTCTCAAGATCCATTCCAAATGTTTGTTCATTCAATCAGTAAATATTTTTAGAGAAGATGCTATGTTCAGTGCACTGTTGTACAAGTTGGAGATATGACGGGTAAAATTTGGCATGGTTCCTGCTAGTCTGTTTTCTTCTGTCATAAAGCCTTTAATTTACTTAAAGAAGATGTGACTTCTTACCCCTTGGAATTTTCTTAACAGATTGTTTATATCATTCTTATGGCAATTCCAACTAGAGATATTGGTTTACTTATGTTGTAACATAGTAGATTTTCTTTTTTACCCACTTGAGCTATCTATTATAGCATCTCTTTGTTGTTTTCTTTTCTGAGTAAGAGTCTTATTCTCCTCGCCCAGGTTGGAGTGCAGTGGCACACTCATGGCCCCTGCAGCCTCGACTTGCTGGGCTTAGGTGATCCTTCCTCCTCAGCCTTCCAAGTAGCTGGAACCACAGGCGTGAGCCATCACTCCTGGCTAATTTTATTTATTTATTTTATTAATCATAGAGACGAGGTCTTGCTAAGCTGTTCTCAACCCTGGACTCAGGCAGTCCTCTTGCCTCCGCCTCCCAAAGTGCTGAGATTGCAGGTGTGAGCTCATGCCTGGCCTATAGCATCTCTTTTTAAAAGATTGTTCCATAGCTTTATAAATATTTTTTGACTTGAAGGTTTGTCTTTGTAGTTGTTGATACCTTATATCTGTATAGTGATTAATGGTTTACAAATATTACTTTGATTCAGCATGTTCACTGCTTTCAATATGGAGTAGTTAGTCTGGAATATAGTATGATTTAACCATTGACATTTGTTCTTATCTAAGATGTTTTTATTGGCACTTGAAAAATGTGTGTTAAATACTTTTAGGAAGAACTGTGGCACATTTTTATTTGTGACTGTTAACTTCTAGAGAAAAAATGTTACAAGATCAACTTTCAGTTCTTCATTTACATTAACTGAGCAGTTATGATCAATGTATTACTCATTGGCCTATGTCATAAACTCTAGTTGGTAATTTCACATATTTTTGGGAAATAAAATGATGTGATTATTAAAAAGGTTGCAATTTTCTTTTACTTGTAGTCTCATACTTTTAACATTTACAAAGTGTTGGTTAGTGTGAAATTAGAAATAGTAAAGTCAGTAAGTATCAGGTATCGACTGTGAGGTTGTGCTACTTAGTTGTTGAGTATATTTATTCAATAAATGTTTGAATGCCTACTATGTGCTAGATACTAGATACTTTTTAGGTGCTGGAGAAATTGGAAAAAAGTAAACTAAATGAAGTTTCCTGATGATTTTAGTTTTAATGCTCTGATTATTGTGCAATTTTAGTTTTGTTGTATACAGCATGTGATCTTAGAACAAATTGACAACTTCATTTTATAATTGCTACTGATCTCAGTATTCACTAGTCTTCAGATTCATTGAAGTCTGAAATTGAAGTTGAGTGGTATGTTGATTTTATTTATTAATCTTTCTACTCATTTATAACATCGGGTATACAAGTCACGATGATAAATGTCTTTCAGTCTTTTTTTTTTGATTCAGGGTCTTACTCTGTCACCGAGGCTGAAATGCAGTGACATAATCACGGCTCACTGCAGCCTTGAACTACTGGGCTTAAGTGAGTCTTCCCCCCTCAGCCTTTTGAGTAGCTGGGACAAGAGGTGTGCGTTATGACATCTGACTTTAAAAAAAATTTTTTTTGTAGAGATGAAGTCTTTCTATATTGCTAGGCTGGTCTCCTACTCCTGGGCACAATCCTCCTGCCTTGGCCTTGCAAAGTGCTAGAATTGCAGGTGTGAGTCACTGTGCCAGCCTCTTTGAGTCTTAAACAAAGCATATACACATATTCTTAATTTAGTATCAACTTTAACTTCATATAATAGACCTAGAGTTAGAATCAGATCTATTAACTCCTAGTCCTGTGTTGTTTTTGTCATATGCTATATATTGTTTTTATGGGATGTACTTAAAAATCATATAGAAATATGCAAATAAGCCGGGCTCGGTGGCTCAGCCTGTAATCCCGCGCCTTGGGAGGCTGAGGTGAGTGGATTGCCTGAGCCCGCGGGTTCGAGACCCGCCTGGGCAGGCGAGACCACATCTCTACAATAAATCAAAAAAATTAGCCGGGCGTGGTAGTGCGCGCCAGTAGTTCCAGCTACTTGGAAGGCTGAGGCGGAAGGATCGCCGGAGCCCAGCAGGTCGAGGCTGCGGTGGCCGGGAGAGGCCACTGCACTCCAGTCTGGGCGACAGAGTGAGACTCCAACTCAAAAAAAAAAAAAAAAAAGTAGGCCAGTGGTGGCCTGGGTTGGCTAATAAGAGCAGAGATTGACTGCAAATGGGCACCGGAACTTCTAGGAGGTGATGAAGTATTCTAAAAGCATATTGTTGCGACAGTTGCACAATAATATACATTTTCTAAAGATCATTGCACTGTGCACTTTCAAAAATGTTCACATGAATACAGAGAGCACCATCAAACATAAAGAAGCAGACAACTCATTCAAAACAACTCTTCATTTTTTAATTCACTGAGATTCAAGGCTACCGGCTAAAACAAAATGATTCTAACTTAAAAACAAAAGGAGCAATTTAAAGAGCAACAGTCCCTGAAGAATCTTTAACTAAAAGGACCGATTTTCTTACCCCCTCAGAACCTACAAACTAGAATTAAATAGAATCTGATCTTCAATAGGAGGTACCACCTATATAAGTTCAGGACTGCAATCTTTCTTGTTGACAAAAGTGAAAACATGACAAAATAAGCATATTAAGCACAGAAATACTGTTAAGAAAATATAATTTATCATATAATCATATAGGATTATATGATAAATTATATGATATATATTATATAGTGTGCTCAGACTATATAATATATTGTAATGATGTAATAACAGCACCACACAGTAATCTTAACATACAGGCACTCAAAAATTAGAACCAGGATAAATGTCACTAATATCTGTGTCAAAATCTCAATTTCTCCTATCTACTTTAAAAGGCAATGATCAGGAAGCCGTTCTAGAGAAATGTGAGCAACACAAAAATTAAAATTAAAGATCTCATTTATATTTTACAAGAACAAAGTGAACTCCAAATAATTTTGACTAAAGATATGTCAAGGTTCTGCTAATTGCATAGAGAATGCCCTAATGTCAAGTTGTCCATCACTAAAACCACAGTTCAATATTTGCAATTCTCTAATAAAATATTATGATTGAAAGAGAAGAAATGCTCATACTTTCCCAAATTAAATTAAAGGTGACGTCACATAACGTATGCTTGACAGCAAGATGAAACTTGTCTTTCCACAGTTTCATTATGGTATGGTAAGATTAATGAATTAATTTAAAAATTCTCAATCATCACTTCAGAAAAAGATGGGCACTTGTCTAGAAATGATAAAGGAGTGTTTTGGAAACTGATTTGACCACAGAAAATCAGATGCTATTTTCTTCTTTATTCCTTGAAAATTATCTTCCAACATTTGTTTGCAGCTCCTAATTAATAAGACAAATTCTGGAATTTAAAAATGAAATATGTTTTTGTTATGTTTTTCCTCAGTTCCAACCCTGAGAACAAAAGTGAAGATGAATAACAATGCTATTGTTCTGTCACAGAGATGATGTATCTCAAATGCTGGGTCCCTTCCAAGGTGTTATTAAAGTTCTCTGAAGCGTTGCTACTAAAAAAAAAAAATGTCAAAAGAACTCATGTTATTTATTGTTTCTCAAAATTCACTGCTGCTTCAGGTTATACCTAAGTTAATTCATCCATTTTATTTTGGAAGCCATTGCAAAGTGTTCTGATAAATGAACATAAAAGACATTAGTAGATTTAGCTAATGAAAACTTGATTCCAAACTTTCGTGAATCTGACAAGACCAAGGATATTAAAACAATGATGGTATGTGAATAAAACTCAGACCCAACAGAATTTGTGAATTCTATTCACAGTATAGAGTTTGTGACAAGTGGTCTTGTCTTTATTAAGGGGGCAGGAAGCAGGGCCCAAGCCCTATTTTGTGAAAATATTAGGTGAGCTCAGTATTTCTCTGAAATTTATCAAACTTACTGATATCTAGTACTTTATTCTATAAGGCAATAAATGAATATGGGAATGGATAGGAGAAATGTTATAGGTGGAAAGGAACACTAATAATAATAATAGTGATAGAGATAATAATGCATACTTATTCCATGTTTAACCCTGGAGTCAAAGATGCTAAAAATGTTACATGGAGTATGCCATTTAATCCTCACAAACAGCTTTCTAATGTAGGCAGCCTAAACTGTCAGAGAATTATTTTAACTTAGTCTTGATAATAGGATGAGCCCTTTATAGTAGATAAATCAGACTCCCCCCGTCTCTCATTTAAAAATGAATCTAAAATAATTTACTCGTGCTTATGAAAAAAAGCTCTGCAATCAATTGACAGCATGTAAATGTATATATGTTTTCTATGATTTGTAAAAAAGTATTAGTCCAGGTTCCTCAATTTCCAGATGGATAAATCTAAGGCTCAGAGATTAAAGGGATTTATTAAGATCATGGCTGCCAGAGACACCTCTCTCCCAGTCTGTTGATACTTTTCCCACACACCATGACCTTACAATGCAGAGAAGGAAGCTATGTGCCATTACTCTGATTTCTAACACCCCATCTACAAACATGGTTCACTCCATACAAAGAAGCTTTGGAATCCATACCAATAGATTAGGTTTACATGACTAAATATTAACCTCCAAATTGTTCATTGTGCTGTAACAAATATCTTCTCAAGTTCATCACAACACCTTGTAACTCAAAAGATCTATGTAATAAACTCCCAAATTCTCAAATATTAGATTTGAATGATATAAAAAATATACACAACACAAATTAATATGAATTGAGTCTTTCATCTCAATGCTGAATCTGTTCTTTGTTTTTAATAATGAACTATTCATTCACATTTAACACTTGATATCTGATAAGGAAAGATGAGGAAAAGGAAGAGTTGAGTTTAAAGAAAGATGAAAACACAGGAATACACTATTGTAATTATTGGGAAAAGGAAATAGAGAGGGAGAGAGTAGACTATGAGAGGCACAGATGATCACTTAGAGAAGATGGAGAGGAAACCAAACAATGGGATCAAAGCTTGGCCAAGTCATCTGGAAAGGTTTTGTTTTTTGTTTGTTTGAACTTAATCCTGAATTGTACCCCACATCTTTAAAATAAAATTTTTAAAAAGACTGCTGAATTGAAGCTTGCCATCAATTACTACATCAGATGCTTCTCAGTGACATCTTTGCTTCTGGTGACCAACCCTTGTATTATTACAGACCATTTCAGTAGACTCAAGATGTAAATATTCTGAAGGCTAGGACAATGGTTTTCTGTTTCATTAATATGTCAAATTTCTCATGAAAGTGTTCTACCTCTAGTCATGCAATTAACCTGTGACTGATAACACAAAATGACGAAGATCAGGTTTTATCAAAAGCATTACAGCTCAATCTGTAAATGATTTACTGCTATACAGCTACCTGATTAGCTCTAGATTTTTTTTATGGCAAACATGGTGGTTCATTGGTATTAAGTGTACAGACAAAATGGTCAAGTTAGAAAAGCATTCAATGTTAGAATAAAAAATATCCTAAATTATTTTAAAATAGCATATTCTTATCAAAGCCAACCAAAAAATTAGAGATTTCAGACAACATGGAATTATCTATCAACAAGAATATCAATTATGTAGAAAATTCTGAATATCAAGGCCAAATTTATCAAGAAAAAAAAATTAAGCCAGATTTTTCTTCCTTCCTTACATATTTTAATAAACTTAAATTTGAAATTTGGTGACATACTAATTCAGAAGAGTTCTTCATCTAATTACAACTCTGCACCATAACTTTATTGACTATAGTTTCAATCTGGGGCAACTAAAACCTCACAAATGTCCCATTCCGGCAAACCCAGGTGACTAAGCAGAAATAAATATAAGGATGAGCAGATTTCTAACCTTATTTTAACTAAAAATCCTGCCTATTACTTTATTTTTAAACTGCCGCTAACATGTTTAAATGATAATTGCATCTTCTCAATGAGCACAGTTCCTTATTATTGGAATTGGCAGGGGGCCTTGACATTTGAGTCATCATTTCATTATGTCTATTTCTTACCCTGGTATACAAATTAAATAGAAATACAAACCAGATGAAATAAAAGGGAAAACATATGAAGCAGTAACTTTTAAATGAATTAATTGTTCTCAAATCTAGAAAGTATAAAAAGCAACAACACTGGAAATAATATATTCTAGTTACATACTAGTTCAGGTACATTTTCAAAAATACTAACTTCAGTTCTAAAGGCCAAACATGTTTCAAACCCTCCCAGCCAAATATTTCCCCTCTGTAAAACAGAACTGAAAGTTTTAATATTCCCTAAATTTAAAAGGTAGAATAATTCCAGTTTTAAAGCAACTACAAATATGGACAAAAATATATATTTAGGTAAGTTTCTTCCATTCTCAAGGATTTCAAAATAAGCAGCAATTATTTAACATATTATAATACACACATGTGAAAGATACTTAAAACATCATCTGAAGCAGGGTGTGGTGGCTCACTCCTATAATCCCAGCACTTTGAGAGGCCAAGGTGAGAGAATTGTTTGAGCCCACGGGTTCAAGACCAGCCTGGGCAATTTGGCGAGACTTCATCTCTACAACAAATTAAATTAGCCAGGTGTGGTGGTGCACGCATATAGTGCCAGCTACTTGGAAGGCTGAGGCTGAAGGATCACCTGAGCCCAGCAGGTTGAGGCTGCAGTAACAATGAGCGTGCCACTGCACTTTAGCTTGCGTGACAAAATGAGACTTTGACTCAAAAAAAAAAAAATTGTGTGATTGAATAATAATAATAATTCATTTAGATGAAAATATTCACATGTGCCAAATTAGAATGAAGATCCCCTTAGATATTTTCAAATCACTGAACGTATATGATAAAATCATTACATTTTCTAAATTACTTGATTTAGTTATATTGATTAAGTGGGCATCATTCCATCTTTTTCAATACTTTTTAAAAATTTTTCAACTTCAAAATTATAAAAAATTCATCAATCATAAAACTAAAGTATAAAATCTTCAAAATAAATCTTTGTCTCTGCTTTCAGGAGGCTGTTTCCTCATTTATGTATTATGGCAGGCACTCCAGAATGCAGGTAGATTATTCATTAACTGAGTCTTTAATTACTTCTACAACTCCTCCTTCTGTAAGTCCGGAACAACCTGTTCACTGCTAACATCTACTAGTTTCCCCACAATGCTTGGAACTTTATTTACTCTGGTACAAAGACACACTACTGAAAACTGAATGACTGTCAATTCAAATGCCTATCCTGGAAATTAGCATTGTTTTTCCTTTTAATCACTGAAAGTATATTGCCAAACATAAAAGTAATCTTGCCTTACTTTCTTTACATTTTATCACTTATTGTAATATTGACTTTTTAAAATATTTTATCTGAGGAAAAAAAATGTTCATTTAAACCCAACTATTTTAAGATTTATTCCTGATTTTTTTTTTTTTTTTGGAGTCTCACTCTGTCACCCAGACTGGAGTGCAGTGGCCGCTCCCGGCCACCGCAGCCTCGACCTGCTGGGCTCCGGCGATCCTTCCGCTTCAGCCTTCCAAGTAGCTGGAACTACAGGC
>CAUYQG010062236.1:0-11050 GCA_963574415.1 Tarsius wallacei | reverse complement strand
CGCCCAGCTGATTTTTTGATTTATTGTAGAGATGAGGTCTCGCTTGCCCAGGCGGGTCTCGAACCCGCGGGCTCAGGCAATCCACTCACCTCAGCCTCCCAAAGGCGCGGGATTACAGGCTGAGCCACCGAGCCCGGCTAGGAAACCTTTTATAGATATGTTCATCTTCCCCTCTCCTCACTTTCCTAATTTGTGTCAATAATGAATCTGCTTTCTATCTCTATAAGTTAATCATTTCAAAAATATTATATGAATAGAATCATAAGCTATGTGAAATTTTGAGTTTGCTTTTGTATCAGCATTCTGCTTTATTGATTTTTTAGTTTGAAATTCCATTAATTTTTGGTATCTTATTATTGTCTTCTTTCTGCTTATCTTTGAATTTTTCTTTTATTGCTTACTGAAGTTGGAAGTTGGATTACTTCTTTGAGAATGTTCTTCATTTCTTACATAATAATTTAATGTTAAAATATTTCTCTCAGCACTACTTTAGTTACATCACACAGATTTTTGATATGCTAAATTTTGTTTTTGTTCAATTCTATTTCTCTGAAACTTTATATTTGATTCAAGCATTCTTTAAAATTGTATTGTTTAAGCGCCAAATGTTTAGAGATTTTGCTGTAGTCTTTTCTGTCATAGGTTTCTAGTTTGATTACACTGTGGACAAAAAGTATACTATATATTCATCTATTTCTTTTAAATTTGTTGAGGCTTATATTATTTCCAAGGATATGAAGTATCTTGATAAATACTTTAATAAGTGTATTTTCTTGCTGGGTAGAGTGCCTTTTATATGACAATTAAATACTGTTGGTTGATAATATTGTTTAAATATCCTATATTCATGCTCATTTTTTTGTCTTATAAGACAAAGTTTTGTCTTATAGTCAGTTGCTTAGAGAAGACTATAGATGTCAGCAACTGTAATTGTGATTTGTCTGTATTTCCTTTTAACATTATCAGTCTTTATGTCGTGTGCTTGGGGCTCTGTTGTTTGCTATTTAGGATTTTAGAACAAATTTATTATCATTATGTGTTCATGGTGAATTGATACATTTATTATTAGGTAATATCTGTCTTAGTAATTATAGTAATTTTCTATTATCTGAATTCTACATTAACTGACATTTTTAGAGCTACCTCTATTTTTCCTTTGAAATTAATGCTGTTACAAGTTATTTTAATTTTTTTAATGTTCAAACTATGTATGCTGCTGAGTTTAAAGTGATATTCTTATAATAAAAAAACTGGAAGCTTTTTGTTTGTCTGCTTGATTTTAAACACATTTTGCCAATATCTGTGTTTTAGTGGTTGCATTTACATAGTTGTTGATATGTTAGAACTTAAGCCTGCCATTTTACCATTTATTTTCTTTTTCTGTTACCATTTCTCTTTTCTTGCCTCTCTATGCCTTACTTGAATCCATAATAGTTCATGGAAAACTTTTTAGAATTTAATCTTGATGGACTATTAGTGGTTTTTAAATGTATTTGTACAGTTTTCTTAGTGATACACCTAGATATTATATTAAATATGCAACTTTTTACAATCTACCTATATTGATGTTTTACCACTTTGAATAAAATATAAAGCTGTCATCAATTTAGGTCCCTTTATTTCCTAAGTTTTTCAATCTCATTATCTTGCATAAGGTGTTGCAATAGTTATTGCTTCAATTGTTACATTTTATTAAAAAGCTTATGAGGACAAGTATAGTCAACTTTATTTACTTATACTTTTACATTTTTTTAAATCTTGCTTTTATTTTCTTCTGGGTGTTTTAATATATCTTTTTAAATCACATGGTTTCTAGTTTTTAATCCATTCTTTAAGAATGTATTTAACCAGTCTGTTGGTGATAAATTGATGATAATGATTTTTTTAAATTTCAGAGTACTTTATGTTCCATTCACTATTAAAGGATAGTTTTGTTAGCAATAAAATTTGTGGTTGACAGTTCTTCAATTTCAGTACTTGAAAAATGTTTGATTTCTTTCTGGCTCCATTGATATAAGAAATATGCTATACTCAAAATCAACAATATGTTATTTATCTCAGCTATGTTCAAGATGTTTTCAAGATGTTTTCTTAATGTTAATTTTTAGAAGTTTTTTTAAATAATATGTCATAATATGTATGAATTTCTTGAATTTATCTTCTTTTGAGTGTCTGTCAGCATTTTTGGGTCAGCAGGTTTAGAATTTCTCCCCAGTATGAGAAGTTTTCAGTCACTATTGGTTTTGTTTTGATTACTCTTTTAGTTTTATTATATTTTTTAATTCTAAACGTTGGGCTTTATTCTTCTTAATGTAGAATATTTTGTTATTATTCTATAGGTTTCAGAGGGTTTCTTTACTTTGTTATTAAATTACTTTTTCACTGATGTCTGGTTTGCATAAATTCTATTGATCCTTCCTTAAGTTAATTCCATCCTTGTCATAGGCACACAACTATTGAGTTCACTCAGTGCGTTTATATTTTCCTTATGTGATTTTTATATTTTTATGTTTATATTTTTATATTTATGCTGTTGTGGTGAAATACTTTTTGTTGAACTTCCTTGCAATCTGATATTTCTGGATGAGAGAGAGTTCTTTTTGTTGCATCTGGGCTGTTGAGATTTTGGTTAATCTCCCATTGCCTATACCACTAGGCTTGCCAGGACACCTTTTTTATGTGATGAAGAAATAAGACTACCCAAACTTCATTTATTAATAAGGTGGAAGCCTGGGCCTTCTGCTTTTGGATAAGAGTTGTAAGAGATTCTACTTAAATGTTGTTACCTCAGTTTTAGGATCCCTAACTAATGGGATCCTTTTTCTTATACTTTTTCAGAATACTTCTTTGGCTTCCTCTTGTTTTATATATTTGAGGATTGAGAGGTGATAGATGGCAGGGAGAGACACATCTATGTCATCTTTTTTAGATGGGTTTTTCTGATATCTTCAAACCCTCTGCTTTACTTTGCTTATATAAAGAAGTATTTTCCATAGTTTTGAATGTGCAATATATTTAGAAATTTAATATTCCAAAGTAAATGAATAATTCCATTTACATTCCAGTTATCTTGCTATTGTAATTTCTAAGTAATATTCCTCACCATTAAGTTAACAGAGGGGATGTCATATGCTGTATTAACGTAACTCATATCCAACATGTTGCTCATTTAAGAATCTAGTTTCTCAGATTGTTTGTTTTATATACCTTGTCTTCCAAGGATGTATTTGACTAAATTATGCCCTAATGTATTGCATTTAAATTACTTCATATCAAATACTTGTTTTTATATCTGTACTCCAAAATTTTATTGATAATATATAGTTTGTAAGTGCCCTCTACAATGGCTAGACATTTAATATTCTGGGTAATAACATTGTCCTCTATACAACTTATGAATCAATTTGATGATCTATTTATGCCCAGATTTATTACCTAACAGATGTCTGTGTAGTTAGAGACTCATATGAATCCTGTATCCTGTTACTTGTAACGTCTTTCAGTTAATCAACTATAGCTGAGACTGAAAGACTTAGAATTTTTAAAAAATTATTGAAATCACAAAGAATGGGGAAATGACAATTGTGATTTTTGCATTATATTTATGATTCTAAAAATTACTTATAAGCAAAGATAAACTAAGGTAAAACTATGACATTTAAAATTATGCTTTAAAATTTGAGACCTAAAGTAATTAAACACTTATTTTTTGCCTAACACCATAATTACTGCTCTGCATGTATTTTTATTGTCTATAAAAATTGAACAAAATTACAGTAAGACTCTTCAAACATTGAGTAATCACATTAAGTGTTGCTTAGATCAATTATTCCCTAACAGTGGTTGTTGTAATAAATCAATATGTTAATTTTTAAATTATAAAGGCAATAATTATTGAAAAAATAGAAACAGTGTATATTCATAAGTTAGTTGCAGAGAATAGCATAATGGTGATCACCAAAATGATTTCAAGTATAAAAGTTCATGACTTTATACAAGAATGGGTACAAAAGTAATATATGTGATGTTTGATTATTTAAAAAAACTTCATCTGGTAATTTCTAATGGTTGATGATAGGTAAATATTGCTGTAGATTATATTTCTATTAAATATATTTATGGTAACTTATCAAAAAATCAATATTTTTTAATTAAATATAAAAAATTCAATTTATCTTCATTTTATACTTTTTATATTTAGATATCAGTATGAAACTATGTGAGAGGAATATAGGTTTTTTCAAAAGTTTTTTAGGGTTAATAAGCAAAACAGTTTGAAAACCACTGATGGGAATATTGTATACTAAACAGATTAGTGGTGGGAGGAATTGATGTTGTTATGTACAAAAATGAAAATATACTTTAGTTAACATTGACCCAAAGGGAAAAGAAACATAATTAAGTTATATATGAAAGGAGATTTACACAAGAAAGGTAAAAATTAAAAATTGTGAAGATTGGAAAAAATGTATTTTTGGAAAACATTTAATAGATTTTATTTCACTAGATTTTGTTTAATTTATAGGTGTTGAGAGGTAATATGAAGTTATATATGAACAATTCACATATTATGGAGGCTATGAAGAAACTAAAACACCAGATAATAGATTTTAAATATTATAATTAAGAATTAGAAAATAATTTATATTTTATCGAGAAGAATATGACAATATGATTTAATCTTGCTTTAAAAATAATAATCCAGAACATAAAAAAGCAAGCAAAAAAAAAGTCTCAGACCTGCCATCCTCCTATGGAGTTACCATCACGACAGCAAAAGATGAAACAATTTTCTTTGCAAGAAATGCAAACATAAGTTAAAAAATACTATACTCCTGGTGAACATGAAACCAGCTATATTAACACTGGTTGGGAGTAAAATTTGTGGCATCTTCTCACCATGGTTTCTCCCTTCAGCACAGCAACATGTAATGAAGAGGAAGCTCTTAGCAACTGGCTTTTCTCTAGGAAGGAAAAGGGGAAGACTAGACTGTATATCTAATGTTCTGATTTTCAAGGTGCTGCCCAAGGGACTAGCTTCTGTTTCTCTTCTCTAACTGTGCTGTCATGAAGCAGCATGCTTTCAATGCCTGGGGGTTGCTGAGAAGAAAAAGGAGTTGGGGGTGTGTTGATGCTTTAGAAAGCCAGCAGACAGATACCAGAGGCAACAAGATACTATGAACTTTTTGAGAAAAAGAAACAGCAGATCCCTTTAACTAGGAATCTACATGTACAAATTCACCATAAAGAAGATAAAGAGGCTCCCAGAATATCTAGCCAGGATGCTTGGTGAGGGTCTTCCCCTGTACAAAAGCAAACCATAAAGTCTAGGAGAAAGATACAAATAATATATTAAAAAGACCCAAATCAAAGGTATAATATAAATTTCCAGAACCTACCCTTAAAGAAAGAGGGGTAAATGGATAACCTGAGAATTAATTGTCATAAATATTCCCAATACATTTAAGAAAACAATGCATGAACAAAATGAGAATTTCATGAAAAACAGAGCATATTTAAAAGAAGCAAACATATTTTAGAGCTGAAGAATGCAGTGACTGGGGTCTGATAAATTTACTAGTGGGGTTCAATAGTAGAATTGATCAAGTGAAAGAAAATTTAATAAAATTGAAGACAAATTATTTGAAATTACCTAGTCAGAGAAGAAAAAACAAGAAAGAAAGAAAAAAAAAGAATGAGAATGCTTAAGAGATGTATGGGATATTTGTCAAGCTGACAGGCACATTATGGATATCTTGAAAGGAGAAAAAAAGGCAGAAAGCTTATTTTAAAAAAATAACAGTTAAAACTCCTCAAATGGACACCCCAAATCCAGAAGCCTAATGGATTCCAAGTAGGAAGAACAAAAATAAAGTCCAAACATGTAATCAAATTGTCAAATGTCAAAGAGAGTTTGAAAGGGGCAAGGAAAAAATGATTTATTATGTATAAGAGAACCCCCATAAGTCTATTAATGAAATATTCAGCTGAAATTTTGCAGACCAGAAGTAAGTGGTAGTATATATTTAAAAAGCTGAAATTAAAACACTGCCAAAAAAGATTACAACATCCAGCCAAATTATTCTTTAAAAATAAATAAAACAAGAATACTTTTAGAAACAACAGCTGAGGAAGCTTATCACTAGTGCTGTCTTACCGAGAACAGTAAAGAGAGTTCTAGAACTTAAAAAGACACTACCAGCAACATAAAAGTATATAAAAATTCAAAATCTAACCTAAAGATAAAAACACAGACATACAGAGAATATCATAACACTGTAATAGTGGTGTGTAAATCACTTTCAACTCTGATATACAAGTTAAAAGTATAAAAATAAGTACATACAAAAATATGTTGATGAATACAAGTGTAATTTGTGACATCAACAACAAAGTATGGGGAAAGAGAAGTAAAATATAAATTTCTGCATGCAATTAAACTTGTCATTGGCTTAAAATAGATTGTTGTAACAATAAGATGTTTTACACAAGCCTCATCACAAGCACAAAACAAATACCTATAGCAGATACACAAAGGAAAATTTAAAAAATCAAAGCATATTATTACAAAAAAAGAAACCCAAATAAAAATTACAAGAGAAAGAGAAAATCAAAAGAGCTGTAAGATAGACAGAATAAATTAACAACTTAGCAAGAGTGAATTCTGCTCTACTAATAGTAATTTTAAATGTAAATGAATCATACTTCCCAAATATAAGACATAGTGACTGAATGGTGAGATAACAAGATTAAACTCTTTGCTGTCTATAGAGATTCTACTTAGATTTTAGGACACAAATATACCACATGCAAAATAGTAGAAGAAAAACAGTAGATTTTAAGTAAAAAAAAAAAAAAAAAAGCAACAAGGGAGAAACATGTAATCAAATTGTAAATCAAATTCAATAGAACAATGTAACAAACGTAAATATATATGTATTGAATGTCAGAGCACCTAAATATATAGAGCAGTGACAGAACTGAAAGGAAAAGTAGAAGGCAACAAAATAATTGTAGGAGATTTTAATACCACACTTCCAATAATGAATAGAGCAGCCAGATAGAAAATCCATTAAAAAAAAAAAAAAGAACTTTTAAGAACACTATAGACCATATGGACCTAATAGACGTATAGAGAGCATTACACCAAACATTAACAGAAGACATATTCTTCTCAAGCACATATGAGATATTCTTCAGAATAAATTATGTTAGGTGACATGATAAAAAGTCTTATCCAATTTAAGAAGATTGATATCATACCCAGTATCTTTTTTACTATTGGGATGAAACTAGAAATTAATAGCATAATGTAACTGGGATATTAATTAATATGGAAATTAAGCAATCTATTGTTGGACAACATGAGTCACAGAAAAAATTGAAAGATAAATTAGAAAAATATCTCAAAATAAATGAAAATGAAAACACAAGATATCAAAACTTATGGGATGCAACAAAAGCAGTACTAAAAGAAAAGTCTATGCAAAAAAAATGTCTACATTAAAAAAAGAAGAAAGATCTCAAATATATTTGAGGCTGTACTTCTGAAGAAACCAGAAAGTAAACTAACTAAGAAAAAAGTTAACAGATGGAAAGGCATAATAAAGATTAGAGGAAAAATAAACTAGAGAATAGAACAGCAATTTAAAAATCATTATAATTAAGACTAATTTTTAAAAAATTAATAACAAAACTTAGGTAGATTTTTTTTGGAAAAAGAAAGAATATCTAAATAAATTAAATCACAAATAAAAGAGAAGACATTAAAACAATTAAGAGACTGGAGAGACAATCTAAAGAAAAAGATAAAATATTTGTAAACCATGCATCTGACAATGACTTTTTATCCAAGATGGAAAGGAACCTCCACTACCCAATAGCAAATAAAACGAATAATTTAAAAATGGGCAAAGGACTTGAGTAGGCATTTTTTCTAATACAAACATGCAAATGACCAGTGAGTAAATTAAAAGAGGTTCAACATCTCTATTCATCAGAAAATGCACCTCCAAAAATGTTAAGAATGTCATTTTTATAAATATAAAGAGAATAACACATTGTGGAGAGAATGTGGAGAAATTGGCACACTTGCACCTTGTTAGGTGCAAAATGATGCAGTCACTATAGAAAACCACGTGGAGGCGTCTCAAAAAATAAAAAAATACAACTACCTTATGATCCAGCAACCCCACTTCTGGGTATATTCAAAATACTTAATATCACATATGACTTATAATCATTGATACATTATTTAGCTTAGAGTTTATTCACATATTTGCAAATGTTAAATATTCATAAAAAGTGTGCAATAAAATATTATTCAGCAATAAAAATTATGAAGCTCTGATAATATGCTAAAATGTGGATGAACCTTGAAAACATACTAAATGAAGTAAGTCAGTTGTAATTACATGATTGCATGATTCCATGTGTATGTAATGTCCAACATAAACAAATCTATAAAGACAGAAAGTAGATTATGGGTTGCGTAGGGCAGGGGAAGTAGGGTATAGGGAGTAATGGCTAACGAGTAAGGGTGTCTTTTGGGGGTTACAGAAGTGTTCTAAGATTGTGATCCTGGGCACATAGCTTTGTGGGTTTACTAAAAGCTATTGAATTGTATACTTTAAGTTGATTGATTGAGTGATGTTTGAATTGTATCTCAAGAAAGCTGTTTAAAATTTCTGAAAAAAGAAATCATATAAAACTTTGTCTTTTAGGATTTGTAAATTTCATAGCATTTTACTGTAGCATTTATAAAACCTTTGATTAAAAGCTTTCAAACTACATTTTCTGACCCAAAAGCAATTTGTGTGCTTCCTTTTAGTGTTTCTTTAAAAAATCATGGAAGTTAAAATGATATATACTTATCTGGTTTCCACACTAGGGCATAACATTTTTTTCTTATTTACAAAGAGTATTCAAAGAAGAAAACAAGAAAATCATTGTGCTTGCATAAGTATTCACAGATCTATTTATTGATTAATTATATAATGTATACATTTTGCACAGTTTCACTTATAATAATAACATTTATTTATTACGAGAAGGGAAAGACAGTACAAAAATGTCATAACTATTAATTTCTACATCTGTGATTTAAGCACTTTTGTGTGTTATGTTTCACAATAATAAATATTTCAAAAAGATAAAAATTGAGTAAATAATGCAGGAATGCAGGAGTAAAAGTCTCTTTTATTTCCCATTTATTATTAGAAATAATAACATTTAACCAAAGGCACTGCACTTAGAATGATTCCACAGTTTTAACAATGGCCTGAAGTATTCAACATTACTCAGTGGCATGCGGATTTTATTTTGATATCTTAATATCATATGGCTTATCTTTTTTTAAAGAAATGTATGTTCTCCACATTCTTATTGCTACTTCTCTTTTACATCTCTGAAAGGAGTAAACTTCTTGTCGTTTATAAATTAGACAACATGGGATATTTATAGGTAAAGTTTTGGTCTTGTTACCAAGAAATATTTGGGTTTGTTGATTATGAAGTTATAAACTTCCAAGAAGTGAACGCTGAAGTACTAAATCTCTTTGCTTGCTTCTTGCTGGGATCCAGGTGATGGGTCAATGGTAATTTTAATGTCTAGATTATCATATATATCTTTAAATAAAGTCGAGGTCCCACATTAATCCCTTCTGTTCTAGTTGTTTTCTTCAAGTTGTTATTAACTAGTTGGGTTAGATAGGGATACACAGAAAATCTCAATTTCTGGGAGGAAGCAAGCAAGTGTAGAAAAGTTAAGGTAATGTAACATAATAAACATAGTGTTAAAATGTGTAAACATACACCACCAAAACTTTTACATTTATTAGACATTAGTTTGCTAATTTTTTTATGAGACATGAAACAGTAAATTATAATCACATAGTAACTTGTTCAACAGCCAAATGACTTTTGGAAAATCAAATAAATATTTCTATTTTTTTAATACAATTCTCTAATAACACTATATATCACTTACTTATTAAATACTATATATGTTAGTTTTAAAATTATATATTTAAAGGAATTTGAGAGAAAAGTGATCTGATTTTATATAATATTTAGGGAAATTAAACACAAACTTCTAAAAAATGATGAAACAGTAGTTCTATCATTTTGCAAAAGTTTTATGTATTTTCTAGTTCATCCCATTTTAACAGTTTTGGAAAATAGTATTTTCCTTATAAACAGATAAATTTATATCAATAGTGGTAGCTATGTTAAAGAACTTTGTACGTAATAGATACTGTATATTTAGTAATATTGTAAGGAAGTAGACATTGGTTAATTTAGGTGGTGTACAATTTTCAGTGTCTTCCAAATGCTGACAAAAGCAAACAGCTTGCCTCTGACCTTCTTCATGCAGCACAAATAATTGCATTTCTGCATCATGGCATATTGCATTCTCTTCATTTGTCTAAATAAGAATTTGCCTTATAGTTCGTTTGACTTTGAAAATGTTTTGATATGTGTATACTGAAAATTCAGTGTCATTCTTGTACCTTATATTCAATCTTGGGACATAATTAGTACCACAATGGAAAAATTGAACGCTCTGGAATCTTTACAGAGTTAAATTATTTGCAACACCATATTCAAGACAGTTTTTGGTTTTATGCTTTTTATATTATTATAAGAAGTGTGTGTGTGGCAGACAGAGAACACGCACAGGGAAACAGAAAGAAAGAGATGAAAAGAAACTAAAATGCAGAGAGACAGAGTGAACAAGAAGCAGAAAGAGGATTAGAGAGAGGGAGAGACGATAGAGAAAGGAAGAGAAGTGCTTCACAGGAAAAAAAAAAACAGAAATAATTTGGTTTTCAAATTAGATTTAAATAATTTTTCTGGTGAATGCACTCCTGAAAAATGTCATAACATGTCCCTAACTCTACAACTGTATTTTTTTTTTTTTTTTTTTTTTTGAGTTGGAGTCTCACTCTGTCACCCAGACTGGAGTGCAGCGGCCGCTCCCGGCCACCGCAGCCTCGACCTGCTGGGCTCCGGCGATCCTTCCGCCTCAGCCTTCCAAGTAGCTGGAACTA
>CAUYQG010062224.1:0-34141 GCA_963574415.1 Tarsius wallacei | reverse complement strand
TCACAATAGCAAAAACATGGAACCAACCGTGTTGCCCATCGAAGCTGGCTGGATAAAAAAACGTGGTACATATACACAATGGAATATTATGCAGCCATAAAGAAGGACAAATATATGGACTTTGCAGCAACTTGGATGGATTTGGAGTCTATCATACTCAGTGATTTATCACAGAAACAAAGAACTGAGTTCTACATGTTCTCACTCATAAGTTGACCTTGAACAACTATAATGCTATAAGAAAGCAATTGGCAGTAGTGGAAAACTGTCAGGGAGGGAGGGTGGAACTGGCAGGTGAGGGAAACTGCTAGGGGAGGGAGGGGCATACCTCATCAACAAGGGTACCTGAATGATCAGTGTTTGTATACCTAACCCTGAATTGCACCCCACATCTTTATAATAAATTAATTTTTAAAAAATTTTTTAAAATTGTTTAATCCTGACCCCACCCCCCCAAAAAAAGTCCTGTCCTCTTAGAACCTCCAAATGCCACATTACTGGAAATAGGGTCTTTGGAGATATAATTAAGGTAAGGATGGAGATGAGGTCACCCTGGATTAGGGCGAGCCCTAAATCCAATGAGAGAGTCCTTGTAAGAGACAGAGGGAGAAGACACAGAGGCATGTAAGAAGACGACCACGTGGAGACGGAGCAGAGATTGGAGTGATGCTGCCACAGACCAGAATGCTAAGAGTGGCCGGCAGCCCCCAAAGCTGAGAGAGAGGCCTGGGACAGATTGTCCCCTAGAGCTTCCAGAATGAGCCAGCCCTGCCAATACCTTGATCTTGGACTTCCAGCCTCCAGAACTGAGAAAACAATTCTGTTGTTTGGAGACACCCAGTCTGTGGTTATTTGTTACAGCAGCCCAGAATACCCACACAGCATCTTCATCTGGGAAATGAGGGTCTTGCAACAATGGCCCACAGGGTAGGTTTGGGTTGAAAACATCATAGTTGTGAGTCCTAGTTGGTCTAGGGTCGGGCCAGGACTGGCCCAGGTAGGGGCTCAGTGAAGCAGATGAAGTCAAAGGTCTTGTTGAATCAAAACACATGGCTGTGTAAGAAGACAGACCATCGGGCAGAAGCCCAGCCTTGCCTTGAGCCTGGACATCCCAATGCCCTGCAGTCTCCTCTCAGCACCCTCTACCCTCAGGCCCACCCGAGAAACCATTTTCTCAGTGCTTCAGCCACAGACTTCTCAGAGAAGCTTCCAAGTAATCAGAAGATGTTGTTCTCCAAAGGGACCTGGGTGGAAGGAATGCTTTAGGAGACCTGCCCGTCTACTCCCTCAGCTGTCATGACTGATCTCCCAGGCTGAGAGGACACCCTTGTCCAGCCTCCAGTCACAGCTGCTGAAGACTACCCAGCAAGATGGGGGGGGAGACAGGAGAGGAGGAAGTAGAGAGAGAGAGGCGGGGAAAAGAGAGAGAGGAGGAAGGAGAGAACCCGGAGAGGGCGGACAGGGCAGGGTATCACTGCCAGGGTATTAAAAAGCTCATGCCCACAGCTCCCAGTGGTGAGAAGCACATGGCAAGTGTTCCAGGTGGCAGTGGCTGCCCTTGTTAATATTTCATGACAAAACGCAAATCGAAAGGAAGAAATCAAAGGTGAGAAATGTTGACCTTGGAGGAAGGCAGAACCAGGGAAGGGCATGCTGGTGGGCAACTGGCAAGACCAGGGCCCAGACACACCAGGACAATAGGAAGAAGGACAGGCATGACGGGAGAGGGGGTGAAGGGAGGATGACTCTCAGCCAAGCCCGTCCCAGGACAGCAGGAACTGAAGGCTTTCCCTCCTCCCAGCTCCCGGGAAGACATGGGTCAGAGCATGGGCCCACCTCCTTCTTCTGGTCTGAAGCTCTCAACAGCCACAGGGAAAGTCTGGTTGACTTGGCCATGAAGATGCCCCAGTCCTCGTAGCCTCCTCGGAGTCCCCCAAAGAAAGGGTGCAGGGACCACGGAAGCCATGAAGGGCTGGCAGTTCAGCACTGACCAGTACTCTCCACCTGCTCAGTGGAGGGGGAACCCTGAAATCAAGGTCCTGCAGAGGCCAAAGGTGCTGTGAATGAGACAGTGGTGGCAGTTGCCTGAGCGCGAGGACTGCTGGAGCTCAGCCTCCTGCGTCTCCTTCCCCGACCTGGGGACTCAAGGAAGTCAGATCAGCCAGAGGGCCCAGCATCCAGCCCAACCCTGGGTGCTATGAAGCGGCTCTCAGTCCAGCCATCCCCATGGGCACCCTCCATCCACACTGATCTAACAAGCAGCTGGGCCGTGTCCCCACAACCTCTGTCACCCATCTGACTGGGGGTGGGGAGACGTGGGGATGGGCCAAGGCCTTGCCAAATACATATACATGCATACACATGCACACACATGCATACTCTTATGCTCAGATACACACACAGCCTCACACTCACACAAACACATATACACACACTCACTCTGGGTCATACGCACTTGCCTCATGTACACTTGGTGGCACACACGCTCACACACACACATGCATTTCTTATACATGCACACACTCACTATTTGTGACCATAGCCTCCCTGCATCCTCAAATGACCACACCATCATCCTGCTCCTCCCCTGGGTCCCATTCCTCTGTTGAAGAGCCCCAGGGTGACCCCCTGGGGAAATGGTGGAAGGGACAGCCTCCCATCACCACCAGCAGGCTTTGGAGGACTTAGAACGCCAGCAAGGAGAACAGAAACCTTACAGGGCACTCACAATCTGCCAGGAATATCCTGAGCACCGTACATGTACTGTTCGTCCTCACGGCACCCTCTGACACAGGCACTGCCTTCGCCTTTCCCATCTCATAGAGAAAGAAACGGAGGCAGAAGTGACATCAGAGCTTAATCCCTGGCACCCCTGATTCGCAGCCCCCATGATACTGCCTCACTCACAAATGCATACATTTACATTTAGGGTGATTATATCCAGATCAGTGACTTACTAGAGAGACAGAGTGAGGGAAGGACAAATTGAGAGAGACAGCAGGACAAGAAGCCCAAGGAGACCAAGAGAGCAGAGAGAAAAGAAGATAAGCAGGGGAGGGGACACTGCAGACCAGAAGCCATTTCAGGTTTGCCTGGCACTCCAGGGGTCAGTCAACTTCTGTGACCTGAGCAGGGGACCAGGAGCCCCATACGGGTCAGGGACCAGCAGGACATGTCCATCCCCACAGCCTCTGTGTCACTCTGATGCTGAGCAATCCCCACCCAGTTCAGGTGCATTTTCGGGGCTCCCTGAGTCCAACAAGGCCAAGAACAGCCTTGTTGTCACCCAAGACCAGCCTGAGAGCTCACTTCCCTTGTGACAAGACATCTAAGCTTGCAGAGCTAACGGGCTGAGCAAAACACACCCCACAGTCTTGAGCCATCCAGGGACCCCCTATGGACTGGTAACTCTGAGCCACATATCTACAGCCTTCTTCGCCAGCCCTCTCCCACCCCCTTGCTCAGGTGCCTAGGGGTACCCTGGACTCCTCTCTGTCCCCTGATGCGACATGTCTTCCCCAGCCTCCCTCAGACACTCCCCAGACCAGGTCTTTCACAAGCCCCTGATGTGGATTTGTTTTACAAGTCTGTACTTGCTTTTCAACTCAATTTTGAACTCTTCTCAACCATGTGCAGATGAGTCTCTATAATACGCAAAGAACCCCTACAACTAGGTCTAATTCTAGAATATTTTCATCACCCTTGAAAGAATCCCTGGGCCCGTTAATAATCAGTCCCCATCCCCTCCCACCCCTCAACCCCAGGCAACCACTAATCTGCTTTCTGTCTCCATGGAGTTGCATGTTCTGGATCTTTCATATAAATGGAGTCTTACAATATGTGCCCTTGCGTGTCGATTTCTTTCACTGAGCATGATGCCTTCAAGGCCCCTCCACCTTGTACCTGCATCAGAGCCTCATTCTTATTTGTGGTTACACAATGTTCCATCACATGGATAGACCTCATTTTTTTTTGACCCTTTCACCAGCTGATGGACACTTGAGCTGCTTCCACTTTGGGCTATTGTGGACAGCGCTGTTGTGAAGAACATGGGTGGACATGTTTTTTGTGTGGACACATGCATTCGTTCTTCTTGGATATATTAAGGGAGCATGTTTTCTTGGAAGGGGGTCCCACTGCCCCAAGGAAAAGCTAAACAAAGCTCAGGCCGCTGGAGCAAAGGATGCAGAATGCATTTTCAAATGCCGGCAGACTTGGGGAGGGACCACTGGGCCGTGGATGTGAGGGAGGTGCTGGTGAGTTCCTGGTTCTTGGAGGAGGAGATTCATTTTCCTACCAAAATCTCAAGCCACAGCTGCAGAGGGTTTGCCTCTATTTCCAGGGTTGTTTAACCACTAATAGAGCGACTCTCAGAATTTCAAGATGACTTCACTCCCAGAATCATTTCCCTCCTCCTCTCGCAAGACTTCCCTCCCGAGCTGGGCCCAGCTCAGAGTCACAAAGAACATCTCTCTGTCTGGCTCCATCCTGGGTGCACAGTCTGTGACACAGCAAAGTCAGGGGTGGCAACCCTAAACGTCAAGGTCAGAAGAGTCCAAACATAGGCATTTCAAAGGCCCATCCCCTGCCTCTCAGTGTGCTCCTGGAAATCCCAGAGGCTGATTGGCTGGGCATTGTCCTATTTATTGCTGGAACCTTTCAATTCAGCTAGGACCTGCACAGTGTTCCCCAAGCCACTTGGCCCAGGGAAGATTTACAAAGCTATGTCTGGCAGGTGGACCTAGGGTGGTGGCCCTCGACCAGAGGTGGGCTTTCCCCCGGCCCATAGTGATGTCTGCAGACATTTTTGGATGTCACCGTTTCAGGGCAGGGAGAGTGCTACTGGCATCTAGTGAGCAGAGGTCACAGATACTGTTAAAAATCCTACAATGAGATTGGCAGTAATGGGAAACTTGGGGAGGAGGGTGGGATTGGCAGTTGAGGGAAACTGCTAGGGAGGGAGGGGCATACCTCATCAACAAGGTTACCTGAATAATAAATGTTTGTATACTTAACACTGAATAGTACCCCACATCTTTTACAATGCACTGGACAGCAAACCACAACAAAGAATAGTCTGCCCCAAATGTCAACAGTGCTGAGGTTTAGAAACCCTGCCTTAGAGGAAGTCCTGGCAGGTGACAGTCCCTCTGAGGTACCGAAAGTCTAATCTATTATGACCAGTCAAGCTGAGAGCACCTTGGTCCCATCGGGAGCCCTAAGGGCCCCAGACAACACTGCCTCAGCCGTTCTTGTACGCCAAGCTCACAGGATTCCACACCTCCAGAAAGTTCTGGAGGCTCCTCTCCCCAGCTCTAAGCAGGACATGTCTCCCTGTCTTCCCTCCAGGCTGACTGTGGTTGATCCTTGATCAGGCCTCGGAGCTGGAAGAAGAGGAGCGGTTGTAGTCATACCAGTGACCCCCTCTCCTAACACCCGAGGCACAGTTAAATTCTACCTTAGGCGAGTCTGAGGCCCGTTTAAGCCTGGCCTCCCCCTTAAATACATCCACCCTGCTTCTTGATACTGTCTCAAATAGAGCTTGGATGTATAGTCCCTGCCTTTGGCGTGTGTGGCAAATGTGAATTTGCCAGCGGTAAGCATTTAAAACAGAGCTCAAGTTCTGTAACCTGCTTTCAGCATGTCTCCATTTTTTAATTTAGCTGGAGCTTCTGCAAGTGGATGTAGCCCGGGCCTCTGTCAACTTCTGAGAGGCCCTTGAGCAAATCTCAGGGCTTGAGCTCCGAGCCACAGGGAAATTAAACGTACAGCCTCATCCAGCCGCCTCGCTGCATGAACAGGCCCACAAACTGCCACTCTTCCCCCCGCAGGGGCCGCATTTGCTGGAGAAGTGCTGCCTTCATCTTGAAGGCTGCAATTAATCTAGCAGGCACGACTTGCCTGTGACTGGGCCTGTTACTTGCCAGGACTGGGCCTGTAGTGGGTGGTACTTAACCACCCATGTCCCGTTTTACAGAAGTGTCAACTGAGGCACAGAGAAATCAAGAAGTTGCCCAAGATCCAGCAGGGGGAGGGGCTGAGGAGCTCAAACCCAGAACTGGGCTTAAACCACCATCCTTGTTCCCACCCAACTTGTGGGACTTTCTTTGCAAGTGGTGGAGAAGGATTTTGAGAATGGCTCCTCTCTCTGGGACTTCATGTTATCCATTGGAGTATGGCTTGGCACAGTAGGCTGTGGGCGGTGCTGGAGGGCAGTCAGAGTGAGCCCCAACATGGACCAGGTATACCAAGAAGATGGAGTGTGGGGGATGAATTGGATAGAAGACCCTACACTGAAACTTTTGGACACTGTAGTGGGTTAAATTGTGTCTCCCAAAAAGAAGTGTCCCGGTCCTAACCCTGGGACTTCAGTCTGTGACCTTATTTGGAATAAGGGTCTCTGCAGATACATTTAAGGTTGAGGATATTGAAATGAAGTCATCATGGATTAGGGTGGACCCTAAACACGGTGATTAGTGTCCTCATAAGAAACAGAAGAGGAGGCAGAGATTGGAGAGATGCCACCCCAGCCCGGGAATGCCTAGGGCCAAGAGAAGCCGGAGGAGGCAAGAAGGATCCTTCCCTGGAGTCTTCAGAAGGAATGCGGCCCTGACGACACCTTTGATTTCAGGCTTCCAGCCTCCAGAGCCGTGAGAATCAATTTCTGTTGCTTTAAGTCCCCAGTTTGTGGTCATGTGTTAAGGCAGCCACAGGACACTTTTACAGACACATTCAAGGAAAGGAGACGTAGGGAAAATTTCCACTTAGAGGAGTTCTCAGAGCAGGGTTGACATGAGGAACCTGGCCTTGCAGTTTCCAAAATAGCCAACTCCACCCTCCTGGCTGGATGGCAGCACAAGACACCCTCTCTCAGAAGTTCTCTGACACAGAGAAAAGGCCCAGAAGGAGTTGGCTCTGGTGGTGAATTTGGCTCAGGGTTGACATCCTGGGCACTAGAAGGGTCAATTTGCTGGCCACGCTCCCACTGTGGTCACTCGTGTGTCCACCTATCTTGGCCAGTGGCTTGAGGCTGGTTTTCTTGAGGGTAAAGAGATATTAATCAGAAGCTAGGACCCCACTCACTGCCTGTCTCTGGAGTCCCTTCCCAGAGAGAGGGGAGAACAAGCAAAGCCTCCCACACTGGTCCCCAAAGCTGGGAGGTAGGGGAGGAGAGGATTGGTGTCTGACACTGTGTTTTGTTTTGGTTTTTATTTTTTGGCTACCATGAAGAAAATTAACACTTAATCATGATAAGAGCTCTGGAGAAGACTATGGGGGCTTGACTGTCATCTCCCCTACTTCCTGTCTCTTTACTCTCATTAACCTCTTCCCATCCCACAATGCTTCCTCCCTAGAACCTAAAACCCAGCTCTCCCCACGCCTTCTCCCCTGCAACTCCTGGGACCTTTCTTCAATTTACCTCAAGTGAGCTTGTGAGAATTTCCCAGACCCTCCCCCAACCCACCCTAGACACTCCAACAACCATTCAGAAGCCTCCGACATCTTCACTAAGAAATATTTTTAAATTTTGCATAATTACCAATTAAGATCAGTTTTCATCATTCAATCATGAATGAATATTCCGGTGTGGTTATTGGAAGTGTGCACACACACACACAAATGCTTTTTGAATTTGGTCATCTATAGGTCCTTCAGAGTGTCCCCCTTGGTGGACATCGCCTTCCGGATGGATGGCAGCTGGTCCCAGCACCGTGTGCCAGGTGCACATGCAGCGATGCACCTCAGCACTTTACCACAAAGAAAGGTGAGCGTGTCCGGGCTGGAGTGGACTCAAGGGTTAAAGTGGCCACGGGTGCACCAATGTGCGTGGATGGCCGGCTCCCTCCCGGCCATCATTCAGCAGGGTCAGCACATTTCCATTATCTAGCTAGCCCACTTGTTAATTAATCACTCATTAGGCTAATCACAGCTATCTCATTTCCCGCTAGGGGGGAAGATGTTATCACAGTGCAATGCCAAGCCCAAAAATGCAAAAATGGGTCTGCATGAAGGCAGCAAGAGAGAGCGCGAAACGATAGCTGGTTTCTAACACCTGACACATGTGCACACACACACACATGCACGTGCACGCACATGTGTGATGAAATAGGATGTGCATGGGTGGAAACCCACTCAACACAGGTGTTAGACTTGAGGGGGGTGAAAGCCACCCAAGGGTGTGCAGATGCTGTGGGCTGCTCCGCTGTGGGTGAGAGCTGGGCTAGGGAAGGGGAAAAGCCATTTCCAATTTCAATTCTAATCAGTTGTCTTCTCAGACTATGAGTTGAGACCTGTGCTTGAAACAAGAGTCGCTTTGCACAAAGGAAGATGAAGAGAGAGGAAGGAAAAACGCTTGGAGTCTGTAGGAACCCTTCCCCACAAATACAAAGACGCAAACCCCAAGGTATTGACACTGATGTCCCCACAGGAGCAATCCTGGGATGGGGACTCCAGGAAAACGAGTCAACCCAAAAATTCCTAGAGGAGTTCTAAAAATTTATCCCAATTCAGACTTACAATGGTTCAACTTGAAGTTTTTTGACTTTCAAATGGACTTATTGGGGTAGAAAATGCATTTTCCACCTATGGTGGGTTTATCAAGGATAACCCCATCACCATTCAAGGAGCATCTGTATATGGGCCTGAGGAAGAAGACAGAAGGGAAACTATTAGCCACTCACCGTGATCCAAGGCACTACACAATTAAAGATCAGGACCCGTATCCAGAAAGACTGTGACAGAGCTCTGAGGGCTACCCACCAAAAATAGATCGCTGTAGGAGGGCCTATTTTTATGCATAACTGAGACTAGTCCCAAATGCCTATGTCCAAAAAGATAGATCCCAGGAGGAGAGAAAAAGTAAAACCCTTGTTAAGGAACAAATTCGAGAAGTAAACCTACTTTTAGAAAGGCACAAACGGACTTTGCTAAATCAGGGTTGGCAGCCCTCAATTAAAGTGGGTGCAGCACCCCTTCCTAAGAGCACAGATGCCCCACCCCAAGTGCGAGGGGCCCCAGTTGCTCACCCAAAGCCATGTTTTCTGACCAGAGGTTTTCACCCACAGATGAGCTAAACCCTTTCTGTTGCTCACCTCACTTCATTGGGACGGTTTGCTTTGAGATGCACAATTATTAAAGGACATGATGATGTGGAGGTGTGTCAGTTGAAAGTAATTAAACCTAAACACCTGAGCTGTAAATGAGGAAAATAAGTACATTAGGAAATTTGTTTTTAAATGTTGTATGCTAATTTATTCGGCTCAGTCAAGTGCAGTCAACCCTGAACCTTGGGGACTGTCACTGTGGGTAACAGTCACAGGCAAAGATGTGCAGAAAGAAGTTGTCACCTACACCCAGCTCTGAGCCCTGAAGACAAGCACATCAACGTCTTGGAAGCACCATCCTGGGGACAGAGAAGAAGCTGGGGAAGTCTGTTCAAAGCCTCCCTGGAGACAAATATTTTCACCTTGATGGCAACTCAACCATTCAGCCTAAAGTCCTTGAATTCAAACTGGCAAGAGGGGGCCAGGCGCGGTGGTTCAAGTCTATAATCCCAGCACTTTGGGAGGCCAAAGCAAGAGGATTGCCTGAGCCCCACAGGTTCGAGATCGGCCTGGGCAACATGGTGAGACCTCGTCTTTACAATAAATTAAAAAATTAGCTGGGCGTGGTAGTGCTCTCCTGTAGTTCCAGCTACTTGGAAGGCTGAAGCGGAAGGATCACCTGAGCCCAGCAGGTTGAGGCTGCTGTGACCGTGAGCAGCGAGCCACTGCACTCCAGCCTGGGCGACAGAGTGAGACTCCAACTCAAAAAAAAAAAAAAAGAAAGAAAAAGAAACTGGCAAGAGGGAAAACCACCCACCATCAGATGGGGAGTACCTACAAGTTTTCACGGTACATTGCATGCAATTCAAGAGGTATTCACAGAGTTCCCGACTTGGCACAGTGGCACCCTGGACTCAAATTCCAGCTCTGTCGCACCCTGGAAGTGAGACTCTGGGCAAGCTGTTGGGTCTTCCCAAACTTTCTACTTCATCTTCTGAAAAATGGTGCTGGTAATGGTACCAACATCATCAGATCATCATGAGTATCAAGACAGCGTGTGTTCGCATGTTAAGTTGAGCCCTTGCTGGATGGATGATAAATGCTTAATATAGGAGATACTTCTGTGGAATACCTTCCTCTGTTCCCAGAGTACCCCTTTCACTCAGTACCAGCACCATCGACTACACAGATGGCAGGGGGGTGGTGGCCAACGCTCCATGGGGGTCTTCTTAATCCTGTAGAGCTCAGAAGGCTTTGTGTTGAGTTTCCTGTGGGTAAGCGGGAGGAGGACTCAGCTGGCATTGAAGGATAGGTGGTATTTTGATTGGTTGAAATTAAGGAGAAGGAAGTTGGTAGAAGGCATAGGGCAGATGAAAGCGTAGATGTGGGGATTGACGGGAATGCAGACGTCCGAGGAGGAAGGAGGAAGTGAAATAGTAATGACTTGTTTAAATCCCCTCATCCCAAGAGGCAGGAACTTGTCTTTTTAGAGAGGAAGGCTGTGAGCTAGGATGGGCAATCAGAAATGTAGAATAGAGCCACATTCTATCATAATCTTCATGCAAAGACACGCAGCAGGTCACGGTGCACTGGAAGGTGAAGGGCTTTGCTTTGGGCACATGACACGGAAGGCAGAGTTCTAGCAGGTAGCTGATGCTCTGCTATCTCAGGACAGAGGCCTCTTAGGAATGGATGTGGCTTTACCACGGCCCAGGTTGAGGCCGTGGGCTCTGTCTTCTTCAGAGTGATCATCCCCTGCCCCTGGTGTCCTTTAATAATTGTGCATTTCAAAGCAAACCGTCCCAATGAAGTGAGGCGAGCAACAGGAAGGGTTTAGCTCATCCGTGGGTGAAAACTTCTGGTCAGAAAGTATGACTTTGGGTGAGCAACTGGGGCCCCTCGCACTTGTGTCTGGCATGCAGGAGGCTGTTCATACAGGTGCCATGTGAGTGAGCACATCATTCAATCATATGGAGAGAAGAGACCCAAGATCACCTTGTGAGGAGGGGGTTGACTCTAAGGGAAGTGGAAAAAGGAAGTTAGGGTCATGGTGGCAAAATAGGGAGCGGCCAGGGTCACAGAGCAGAGGGAGGAAGAGAGAAACCATACAGCAGAGATGATGGAAGAAACACTGGGACACACTGCAAGCTGAGGTGAGGGAGGACACAGGGAGCTTGCACAGCCGTGGGGTGTCACAGGAAAGAAACACACTGGCAGCTTCAGAGCCTTTGGGCCAAGAAGCCAACAGAGAGGCAGCAGCACCACAGAGCCATCCCACGCATAGTCCCCCGACTACCCAGTCCATGTCTGCCAAGGAGACATACAACTTTGAGCATGTGACTTCATCTCTCTGGGCCTGTTTCCCCATCTGTGAAATGGGGATGATAAGAGGTCATGCCACGTGGGATCGCTTTGACGATCAAATGAGTGAATTTCCCGACATTCCCCAGCCCACAGTTAGAGCAATGTGCTCTGTACGTAAAGCTAGGATGAAATGCTAATAGCCATGTTGTTGTACACGTGCGGTGCCAGAGCTGAAGAAAGCAAGCAGACTTCACCAAGGCCTGGCAGTCATGTTGGTGTTGGTTATACCCCAACTCAAGAGCAATGCTAACAAACTACTCTGCCTGCCCCTGGGGTGGTGGCTTCGTCTCATTTGTGACAGAGAGTCGCGTGGCCAGCGGAGATAACCATGAGTGCTGGAGCATCTCAGTGGGACTCCCTCCCCTCCTCCTGGCAGCAGATGGGGCCACTGGCCCTGAGTGACCGGCTCAGTGGTCACAGCAGAAGGACAAGCCGTGCCTCCTCAGTACCTCTTTCAGGTGGTGTAAGGGAAGCTGGTTCAGGGCAGGAATGTTGACCAGAGCCCAGGACAACAGAGAAGCATTGGCAGTCTGCTCGCCACAGCCTTGCATCCCCATGGTGGGTAGGGGAGAAATAAGACTGTGGAAACACCATGCTTTGATGTGCAGGAATATGTGGGTGTATGTGGTTGTGTAGATATGTGTGGGTGTGTGCAGGCATGGGGGGGTATGTAGATGTGTGTACAGGAGTGTTCTGGGTTTTGTGTGTGTGTGTGTGTAGATTGTGTGGGCATGTGCAGGTGTGTGCAAGCATGTGCAGATGTGCATGGGCATGGGAAGTGGTCCAGGTGTGTGCCGTGTGGCAGTGTGTCTGTGCCCCACCATAGCCAAGCTCCACGGTTCCCTTACCACCACTGTCTGCACACACCTGCCCCAGGTCTCAGGCAGAGGCCAGCAGCTGCCATCTCTCCAGGAGACTTAGGCCTGGTGAGCCTCACCCCAGGGCACCTTGGGGGCAAGATCTTTTGCCTTATTCCACTGGCTCCCTCCCTCGCATCTCTGCACAAAGCTGCAGCCTGATGTACAGGTGTAACAGAGACTCTCCTGCTGTTTGGCTGATGGAGAGGAGGAAAAGGGGCCGACTCTGCCCAGGAGCCAGTTCCATGGTCCTGCAGGTGTCTCTCTGCCCATGGTGGACAATAGTCCGTGTACCCTGGGATGGCGTTGGGCATCAGAAGCCCCTGTGGTGGGTTGGGAAGCATCTCTGGTGACATCCTGTGCAGGAAACTCCCTCCCAATGAGGCACCACTGGGAAGTGCATCTTTCAGATGCTTCAGGGGAGGCAATGCCCCCTAGAGCTAGGCTTCCCACCTCTGCTCTCCCTTCAGCCCCTTGTGCACCTCTTCCCCTTTCTGGTAAAGGCTAGCTCTCCCCCAGGGGTGGGAACAGCTCATGCTGCATGCCCTGGGTCAGAGCATGTCATTCTCTGTGCCCACAGAGCTTCTTCTCAAAACCTCTCTCCCAATACACCCTGAAGGCCAACTTCTACCCACACACCCACATCTGTCCTGCTCCCAGAGCCAGGCAGTTCCTCCCACTGCCTCCCTGCCCAGTCCTCCGGCCCCTCCCTGCCTGTCCTCTGCAGAGGCCCAGCTCTGCCGCCTCTCCCATCCACCAACCCAGCCTCTCCTGGGGTCTAAGAACACTGTCGCTCCCCCACCGAGTTCTCCCACTCCCAGACCCTTAGCTGTTGGTAGGCCCTCCTGGCCTGCCCTCAAGCAGAGGTGCCCACTCACTCTTGGACCCAAGGAAGAAATTTCGAGGACGAATGTCAAACAGTCTGGTCCTGTGCATTACCACATAGGGAAACACAGAAGTTGGATAAGGAAAAGTCCCAAGAGGGTAAGTGGCCTGCCCAGGGTCATCCAACTCACCCCCCCAACCCCACTCCGGTGCTCCTGTAACCCACCCTGGAAGTAGCCACAGCCATATCCCGACTGAAAAGACTTAGAGAATGCCCTGGGGTGAGCCAGGTTCTCATCTGATGCTCCTGTTGCTGACAGGTGACAGGCACTCCTGCATTGCAACTGCTCAGTGTCCAGGCCTGGGTCACGGGACCCTGCACCCAGGTGCCAACTGGAGATGCCACCTCCCTGCACTCGCTCAGGTGGGTCTTTTGTAGAGCCACCCACATGCATACAGGCACCATGGCATCTCCCATCCATGGACCGTGTGCGTGAGCCCCACTTTGGCTATCTCTAAGGATGAGCCATGCACATCGAGGATGCTTAACGGGATCATCCTCAGGGACTGGCCCCAAGAGAATCCAAAGTTGCATGCACTGAGTCAGTTAGGGGAGGCAGGCCTTGAGCCTGCAGAGGGGTTCTGATGAAGACATCAATGCCTGCTGAAATTCACCTCCTGTGCATGGCTCCTGCACCGCTCTTCTTCCCAGCAAAGACTACCTGTAAACTAAAGGTGGACATCACATAAGCCCAGGAGAACTGGCTGTCCAGGTCCAGAGATGGCCCGGGGCTCCAGGGGGAGTACCACACTGGGCAGGCTCGGCAGGGAGGTGCTGCCACAAAGAGCCCAGGAGGTGGCACAGGGCATCCCAGAGTGGATGGGCAAATGAGCGTGTATGCACACCCACATTCAGAGTCTCACAGTCACATAGATGCTCACACTCGGTCACACACTCACACCAATACTCATAGACACATTCACACTCATGCAGTCACGGTTTACACTAGCACACTCGCTCACATGAAGAAGCTCACATTCCGACTAATATATTCACATACTCACATAAACACACTCCCACATAGATAGTCACATAGTCACACATACTTCCACAAAGCAACACTTACATAGAGACACACGCTGCCACACACTGGTTCACAGTATACACACTCCCACAGACACACATTCACACACTCACACATATCAACAGAGTCACATACTCACAGGCACACAGCTACATGTTATGACACACTCAAGCACACACGGCCACAACGCTCCACAATTGCAGCCTGATACCCTGCTAGGCACCTCCAGCTTGGCCTCTCCTGAGGGTCACTCAGAGGTCCAGTTGTAAGTTTGACTCCTGCCTCTCTCAGAGATGACACGAACCACGTCCCGACTCCAATTCTTAATTTTCTCCCAAACCTGTCCCTCTCCCATGCGATCCTTCTATTCAGCCGTTGCTCAAGCTGAAATCTGTGTATCATCCTTGTTGTCTCTCCCCAGCCCTTGCCCTGCTAACTCTGACCCTGTCTGTCCTTCTCTCTCTGGGACTCTCAGCCTCAACACATGGACATTTGGGACTGGGTCGTCCTTATTGGGGGCTGTTCTGTGAGATGTAGAATGTTTGGCAGCTTCCTTGGCCTCTACCTCCAGTTGTGACAGACCCAGGCATTGTCACACGTCCTGGGGTGGGGGAGAACTGGCCCTGGACTGAGCCCAGCACTTCTCACCTGGATACAGCTGGGGGTTCCCCATGGGTCTCTCTGCCTCTGACCCAGTTCCTTCCGACCCTTTCCCAGAGCACTCTTCTAAAATATTCATCAGTGAATATCAGAGATGGCATTATTTTATAAAGATACAGAACCTTGTCTAAGAACTGAAGCTAAATACATATTTATACAATGGCCAGAAGCCCCACATAAGTCAACCTGTGTCCTTCCCGTGCTGAATGACCCCCATGAGTTCCCACCACATGTGAGTTGCTCCAAGTCCCTCATTGAACGCCCCCCAGCCCTTCACAGCAGCCTCTACCCACCCTGGGCCAGCCCCTGCGCCATCAGCATCATGGCCTCTTTCGATCTGTCAAACACAAGCTCTTTGTGAGAGAGGTCTTGGCACAGCTTGGTCCCATGACCTGGAACATTCCTCAACACCCTGTCGCCAGCCCACCCTACTCAGCATGGGGCTGCCTCCTCCCATTGTAAATCCCTCAAGTTATTCTGCATCACAGCAGTCTCACCATTTCCTTTAGGGCTTTTCCAAGAATGTGTAATGAATTGTACAAATGTATCTGTGTGTGTTACAGATAATACAGATAGAAGCATAGACATAGACACATAGACATGGAGGGTACTGGTATAGATGGGGTATTGACTCCTGCCTCTCTCAGCTATGACACGAACCATGTCCCGCCTCCAGTTCTTAATTTTCTCCCAAACCTGTCCCTCTTCCATGCGGTCCTTCTGTTCAGCCGTTGCTCAAGCTGAAATCTGTGTACCAACCTTGGTATCTCTCCCCAGCTTTTGTCCTGCTAACTCTGACTCTGTCTGTCCTTCTCTCTCTGGGGCTCTCAGCCTTAACACATGGACATTTGGAGTTGGGTCGTTCTTATTGGGGGCTGTCATACAGGTGATTGGCACATGGCACAGGCACAGGCAGAAAGACACACCGCCTGTCACAGGGTACTCTCCTCTTCAGGGTGTGGGCCTCCTGGGGATGCAGCTGCCCTGTTTTCTGCTGTCCAGCGCACAGACCCCTGCTCCACGTCTGACACAGAGTAGGCCCTCCTGATGTTTCCAGATGGATGGATGGACAAAGGCCTTGGGTAGCAACAGAAAAGGGACTTTGGTGGAGACCAGAATCAGAATCGATAGCTTTCACCTGGATAGTGCATACTGCCACTCTTGGACAGAGTGTTAGGGGAGGAGGGTTCATTTTAAAATAGCTCACGAATGGGGGGATGGCTTTTGCAATCTCTGCAAATGTCATCAACTTCCAGAGATCTGGGGAATCACCCAGTCGAGACACAAGGCTGCTAACTCCTCTTAACATGTCTTTCAGTCCCTCTCAACACTGCAGCACTGTCACTGAAGGCTGTGGGCAGCACCCTTTGGAAACGCCCCTGGGACCTCAGTCTCTGGGGCAGCTGGAGCGCCCTCCCATCCCAGGACAGTGACTGATCTCTGCTCCCAAACAAACAGACAACAAATGCATCCTCAGCCAGCTGGACACTGGGGTGTCTCTGTGTACAAGAGCGATTAGGTGAGGTGCCTGTCTTCAGGCAGTGGGGTCCAGTGTGTGGAGACACCAGCAAACATTTAAGACTCTGCAGTGCACAAGTAAACAGAACGTGATTCCCGAGAGCCATGGCTACTCAAAGAAAAGAGGGGCTGGTGTACAGGAAAGGGGGCTTACCCAGCTCCCTCATGTTGACATCTTGCCTAACAGCAGTGCGCCATCACAGCCAGGAAACCGACCTGGGTACAGTGCATGGCTTATGCAGATTCCCCAACGATATGTCCACTTGTGTGTTCATGCCTGCATGTGTGTGTGTATGTGTGTCATTTTATCACATGTGCAGCATTCTGTAGCCATCACCGCAGTCAAGACGCAGAACGGTTGCATCACCACAAAAAGCCTTTTTTTTAATTAAAAAAGGTTGAGAACTAAGAATTGTCACATCATGTAAATAAGCCCCTTCTGCAGCACTGGGGCAGCTCAGCCAAGCTAGGGAGAGGGCAGCAGCTGAACAGTCTGCTTCCCAAACAGAGGAGCAATTTATCGGTGTCTGGGGAGACTCTTTGTGGCAAAGCGGGGAGGGAATAAAGAAAGATGTCAAAGTCATCTGTACCTGGAGCAGGAGGTTCAGTTTGTGCTAAAAGGTCACCTGTTTTCTCTCCATTTCCCGTCTTCACACCCTCTCCTGTCCCCTCTCTCCATTCCTCAAAGCAACAAGACCAAGGTCTGATGAGAAATGCAGGAAATGGGGATGCCCCACCTGTGCAGAGCATGGAGTGAGGAGCTGGGTTGCCAGGCCTCCTGGGACACGTCCTGTGCCCACTTCCCTGTCGCTACAGAAGACCCTGCGCTTCTCAGAGTCTCCCCATCTGTATCGTCTCTCAGCCCCCAGACATGGCAGGCTCTGCAGCCCAGACACATAGACCATCTTCCCCTAGGCTTCCCCATAGCCTGCTCCCAGGAGTGGGGTCCTTGAGCCCCTTTTCTGGTGCAGTCCACAGGCCCTGGCCGCTCTCAGAGTTCATAGGACAGTGGCAATGCCGCAGTACTGCCTCTGTGGGGCCCTGGAGCTTTCAAGGTGGGCGATGGAAGCAGGGAGGGGCTGGTTTCTTCCACCAGCTGGTCTCGGGTGCGTGGGAGGCACCAGGGAGGCTGAAAGGCAGGGGCGGCTGCACTGAATGCTTAGGACTCTCTGCCCTCCACCCACCCTCTGATGCCGGACTTCATTTTTCTCCAGGAAGTGGGGAGTCCTGGGGAACCCAGTGTGGCCAGATGGCACAGAGCGCAGTGGGGTTGATGGCACCAGGCAGTGCACTGCCCTGCGGAGGAAGGAGACGCCAAGGAGCAGATGGCACTCCAGGCTGGAGGACACCAGGGAGGGATCCGGCAATCATGGGCAGTTATTGTTCCTGTGGAGGTCAAGTCCACGGGTTTCATTTCCATCAATCCAGAGACCTCCTGACCACCCTGGACACTGGCTGCCTTCCTAAAGGCTGAGAAAAAGGTCCCTTAACATAATGGCAGCTGATGGAATACCCTTGTTCCTTGAAGATGGGACATTGAAATGACAGTAGTGGAGGATGGGGGAAGAAGGATTATCGATTCAGGGTTACAATTACATTTTCATTCGGCAAATACATTTTGAGTGCTAGAATTCTCCCTCAAAAAATGGGCCCCTCACAATAGTCAAATGTCCATCAGGAGATGACTGAATAAACCAAATGCGGTAGATCCATACAGTGGAATATTATTCAGTTTCAAAAAAGAATGAAGCACTCACACATGCCACAATGTGCTACAAAAAGACAGATTCAATTCCATGTGTATGAAATGTCCAGAATGGGCAAATCCACAGTGACAGAAAGCAAATTAACGTTTGCCAGGGGCTGGGGCTGGGGAGTGACCGCTTAATGGGCACAACGTTTCCTTCTGGGATAAGAATTCTCTAGAACGAGAAGAAGGTGCCAGTTGCACAAAATGGTGAATGTACTAACTGCCACTACATTTGCTCACTTTGAAACAGTTAATAGTTCATTTTACGTTATGGAAACTTTACCTTGATTTTTAAAAAGCTGGCCCCCCTCTGCCTCACCTGCTCCCACTTTCATCTAGAATTTCTTCTTCTCCACCCTAGCCCAGAAGCTGCTTCCTGAAAGCCCTTCTGTCTGCTGTCCTCCACACAATCACCACAGTCAGCTCCCAAAGTCAACCTTGTCAGGTCTAGCTCCCTTCCTTGCTGGCAGGGCACCCAAGACCACCCTGAGGGCCCTCCCACACACAGCCTCAAGTCCTATACCTCAGCCCTTCCAGCCTCTCCTGCTTCACTTAAATGAGCTAGATCTAGTATGGTTTGAATGAGTCCCTCCAAGTGCATGTGTTAGAAGCTGAATCCCCAATGCAGCAGTGCCAGGAGGAGGGGACTAATGGTGACTAGGTCAATAGCTCTACCCTCATGAATGAATTAATACAGTTATTGTGGAAGTGGGTTAGTTATCAAGAAAGTGGATTTGTCATAAAAATGAGTTTGGCTCCCTCTTGCTCCCTCTTGCCTTTTCACCTTCTGCCATGGGATGACATAGCATGAAGGCCCTCACTAGATGCCAATGCCATGCATGCTCTTGGACTTCCCAGCCTCCAGAGTCAAATAAACATTTACCATTTATAAAGTAATCAGCCTGTAGTATTCTATTATAGCAGCACAAAGTGGACTAAGGCAGTGCTCTTTCTTACCTCCATGCCTTTTTTTCTGTCTGCAGTTCTTTGTTCACCAATTCTTCCCAGAAAACTCCTGTTATCCTTCAAAAGTCAACTCAAAAGTGTTTCCACTGGGCCCCCAAAGCATTTGTTCTGCGTCTGTACAGTACTGCCCTCACTGCAAAGGATGGATTAGCTGTAGCATGTGTGTCTCCTCCACGAAACAGCAAGCTTCCTGAGGGGAAGGAACACACTGAGTTCATCTGGGATCCCTGGACTCAGCATGGTGACTAATACAACCTTTCATTTCACAAAGGTTGCTGAAGACCTAGGACTCAATGACAAATAAATGAAAGAAGTGATCCATGAGGACCTCTGACTGCCACAGGGATGTATTCTCTTCTCATTCAGATTCTTTTTGCCCTGCTTCCAAATACCACCACCCAAGTTCTCCATTCTCCCTGAGATAGTGACCTGAGTAGCTGGGAAGGAGAGGGATAAAGATGTAGAGGTCATGCCTCCAACCATTTCTTCCTTCTTTAAACTCTGACAGAATTTCTAGGTGGAACTACATCACTTACCAGTTATAGACCATGCATATGTTTTCCACCTTCTACACCTTGCGAAGTGTCCCCTGCCCCACTGAGCCCAGGGCCTTGGCACCTCCATTTGTTGTTTCCCCATGGCGAGCATCACTTGCTGTGAGGGACTGAACAGTGACTCTTGACCCCCATGACCCTTCCCGGTAGAGACCAATTTACCTGGAATCTCAGAAAATGGCCTTATTTGGAAATAAAGTCTTTGCAGCTGTAATGAGTTAAAGATCTTGCGATGAAATCATCCTAGATTTAGGATGGGTCCCCAAATTCCATGACTGGTGTCTTTATAAGAGCAAGAAGAAGGAGATTTGGACATTCAGAGACACAGAGGAGGAGGCTGTGTGAAGACGGAGGCAGAGATAGGAGTGATATGGCTACAGGCCAAGGAACACTAAGGATTGCCTGGAGCATCCCGAAGCGGGGAGAGAGACGAGGAACAGATCCTTCCTCAGAGCCTCAAAAGGAACCACCCCTGCTGACACCTTGATTTCACACTTCTGGACTCCTGAACCATGAGAGAATAAATTTCTGTTTTTAAGCCACCCAGACTTTGGCAATTTGTTATAGTAGCCCAAGGAAATTAGTCCACTTGCTAACATATTGTACAGTTTACTGATACACTCACTGTCTGCCTCTCTTTAGAACATAATTTCTATAAGGCAGGTATTTCTGTCCTTGCCCACCAATGGGTCCTGAACTTTTAGGACAGTGCCCAGCACATATTAAGTGACCAATAAATCACTGTTACATGAATAAGAGATGTAATGATGAGATGCACAGCCTGAGTCTGACTCTCAACCCCACGTTGGGTGTGACCTTGGATGGGTTCTCCAACCCCTCTGGGCCTCAGATTTCTCTTCCATAAGGTGGAAAGAATTGCAATAACTCCCTCATGCAGCATTACAGGGATTACATGTTTAGAAAGGCATATACAGTGCCCTACACACTGTAAGCACTCAAATGTTAGATGTCAGAAATGGAACCACTCAAGAATAAATTAACAGTGGTTCTCAATGGGTGGAATTTTGCTTTCCCAGGGGACATCTGGCAATGTCTGGAGACATTGTCGGGTGTGTGGAGATTGCTACTGGCCTCCAGTGGGCAGCAGTTGGGGATGCCGCCCAGCACTGTACAGTGCCCAGGACATCTCCCTGCAACCGTATATCATCCAGCCCCAAATGTCAATAGTGCTGAGGCTGAGAAGTGCTGGTGCAAAGTAAAAAAGGTTTCCAGAGGAAAAAAAGCAAGACATTGAGATCAAATAAAGTCCCAGACACAAGAGTTATCCAAGAAGGCAAGTGAATATGCAATGTTTCTATCTTTCCAACCCACTGGCCGCCATATTGAAAGCTCCCCCAAGAACATCACCTGCCCAGGTGTAGGGGTCGTCTGACGTCTCCTTCTTCCAGGACACTCTCAGCCCACATCCACTCCTGGGAGGAGAAAAGGCAAGAGAAGCCTCCCTGATTATTCTGCCGTTGCTCTGCAAAAACAAACTCCGCCTGGGCTTAACCCTAAGCCCCTGGCAACCACCAATTATGGAGAACTTGACTGCTGCTTTGCTGGACCCAGACCAGGAAATCCAGATGGGAAGACGCAGGAGTGCACCGGCTCCTGGTGCTCTGTGGCGCGGTCTCTGTGAGATGGGCACACATCACGAAACCTTACTTTCCTCCACCACCAAGGAGACCAGCCGATTTCCTCTCCTCCAAGACACTTCCGACAGAGTAGGCAAATTGCCAGGAAGACGTTTTAGGGAGACATTAGTGATAGTCTGAAGAAGAGGGGAATGCTTGTCACGGAGGGGCCTTGGCACCTGCCCAAGGTGCTGTCCGTCGAAACTGCCAGCCTGTGGAAGGTGCCCATCAAGATGGAGCGTGGGCACAGAGGTGTCACGTGCACCTCGGCCCATGGAGGAAGGACGCTGGGTACATCTGTCGGGGCGGCCCGAGGACAGGCGACAGATTCCCCCACAGACATCTGCCTGCCGGAGGAACGTGCCGTGATGCAGACGCTGGAGAGAGGCGAGGGGAAGGGAGGGGGAGGCGACTCTTTTTATAGCAAGAGAGCAAACAAACAAACTGCTTTGCTTTAAGAAGCCAAAAGGGAAAAAAGAAAGAATACGTTTCTGCCGGTCAGCGGGAGCATAGTCAGAGCCATCTTGGTTGGCCATGGGAGAAAGGCACGCTGAGGCCTTCATCCATGGCCCTGAGGACAGCCGAGGACAGGCCAACACGAGCTGCTCGGATGCCAGTGATGCGCCGGCATGGTGCTGGCCCTGTCGTGGATTAGTCCTCACTCTTTGCAAAAGCTTGGTGAAGTCTAACCCAATTGCACAGGTGAAGAGGGCCAGGCTTGACCACTTAGTGAGTGGGGAACCAGGATGTGGCCCCATCTCCAAGCTCCCACCCGCCATGCTCCCTGGGGGCCAGAGGGTCTCCCATTCATGAGCTCAGGCTTCCCAAAGGTTAGGTGGAAGTCAAGATCCACAGGCCCTGAGTGAAAGCCCCTGACTTCTCTCTCCATCTCCCTCGTTCCTCCTCCTCTGGTCTGCAGACCTGTGAGCCCATGAAGCACGCCACGACCTTGGCTTCCCGAGGCAGCCTCCCCTCACCCCGACATGGGAGCCGACATTGTGCATTCTATTCAGATCTCCCTTTGTTCAGGCCACATAGAAACCAGAGCTGCTCATCAGAGAGAAAAGCTCCATCCCATAATAAACAGCATGAACTATTTATAACCCTGAAAACATCTTTATTATTATTTTTCTTCCTTCCAGAAACAATCTCACACAATCCTGTTAAGTACACACCACCAAGGACTGGAGGGCCGCGGGCCGGGGCCGCTTCCCCCGGCCCTGCCCAGCGAACAGATGGCAGCGTGGGTGTTAGGTACCAGCCTCCTGGCAATCCGAACATCTGTTCCCGTTAGAAAATGCTAATTGCCATCAATCAGGACAGCACCTACCCACATTTACATGCAAGCACACATGCAAAAAAAAAAATACATCTAAATTTCTCCAAGCACAACACTCCCTGCATGTTAACGAGCCTGAGCTGTGCCTTAACCATGCGAGGAGCAGCCCCTAGGCCAGCTTCTGGCCCCGAAGGCTCCAGCCAGAGCCTGCCCTGGACCCACAGCAAGGAGAGAGGTTAGGGAGTCACTCAGTGGGCGGCCCGGCTCCAGTCTGCCATGGTCTCTCATCTGCTCACCCAGGGAGCAGACATGGGGTCGTGGGCTAGGGCAGTGCAAGTCATCTGAACAGAGCACATGCCTGGACTCGCCCCTTCTCCACCTGGATGGGTGTCGGCATTGGAGCCCCTCTCTGAGCAAAGGTCCTGGGCATCTCTAAGTCCCTTAGGAACAAGCTGGCCAGATCTCTCAGCCTGGAGGTCCATGTCATATCCACATCCGAGGGGTGATCCAGAAGTCTCCCTTTGCCCAAAAGTGCTTGTGCAGGGACACTTGGCAGTTTGCAGCCATAGTCCCAGGGCAGGCCTCCTCTGGGCCATGGGACTAGAGACGAGAGCTTTTCAGCATGTCAGGTGAAACCAGTGCCCTAGTGGCCTCCTCTGCCCTCTGGTCTCGGATCCCTAGGCTTGGCAAGACTCTTGTACCCTCCCCTGGACTGCTGTTAATCATCAGGCAGCCCCAGACCCTAGAGATCTGGAAAGGTCCTGGGGATCCAGGGACAGTCATAGGGCAGTGGGAAGGAAATAAATCTGCCCTTGACAGGAGGATGGCTGAGGAAAGAGAAGGGTGGCGTCCTAGCACTGCTCTTGGGGGAGGTGAGGGCAGAGTCTCCCTCCTTCCTCACCTGGCTTTCTGAAGAGTCTCCTGCCCTCCCCAAGGAGACCCAGGTGATTCCATGGGCTCTCAGGAGGGTCACCTGCAGCTTGTTGGGAGACCAACAACATGCCCCATGTGATCTTGGGCCCACGCGTGCCATCCCAGGACCTTCTGTGTTTTCAGAAAGTGAGCTGGAAATATCGGCCTGTTATATAACGCGAGTCCCCCCCACACACATACACCCTCCCCAAGAGAAAGCGATTTTGCTAATTTTTCTCCTGGGTGGCAGGCGCCGTTGCCAGCCTTGGTTGCTATGGGGCCCAGGGACTGGTTGGAGTGGGAAACTCAGAGGATTGGAGGAGAGGTTTCCATGGGGAGCCACATGGTACAGTGGTGAGAGGCCTCAGGTCCCTCTCACCTGGGGCAGACACCACCACCAGGTGGCAAGAAGGACCTCCTGGGCTCAGATCCAACAGGTGACATCACAATAGGAAGGAGCCATCTCAATAATGTAATGATAGGGCTTTTCTTTTTTGAGTTGGAGTCTCACTCTTTGTCACCCAGACTGGAGTGCAGTGGCATGCTCACAGCCACCGCAGCCTCAACCTGCTGGGCTCAGGCGATCCTTCTGCCTCAACCTTCCAAGTGCTGGAACTACAGATGCATGTCACCACGCCCAGCTAGTTTTTGTGATTTATTGTAGAGATGAGGTCTCACCAAGTTGCCCAGGTTGGTCTTGAACTGCTGGGCTCAGGCAATCCTCTCGCCTTGGCCTCCCAAAGTACTGGGATTACAGGCTGAGCCACCGTACCTGGCCGATAGGGCATCTTCATGGTGACACCCCTGTCTGTGTACAAGGTACAGGACTATCCACGTGCACACATATGACAAACACCATACACACATATGACACATCTAGGCAAGATGCACAGCCAGCACTGCTGTGGGCATGTTATTAAGAGAGGATGGCATGTGGTTTATTTCCCCAGAGCAGGGTGTCCTTCTCAGAGATTTCAGATGATAAGTGGAAAATTAAGAGGATGGCAGAGTGAGGGGGCAGAGATAGGTGGGAAAGAGGCTAGAAAACTCATGCAACTTTACCTCCAAATATCTTTTAAATTTATTCTTCCTTTGAGAAGATCCCTGAGCTTGGTGCCAGGTAAATGCAGGCAGATGTTGGGGGCACAATGTCACATCATGTCTGTGGAGCACGTCCCAGCCACGTGCCTATGGCCAGCACACATGCACCCACCCCTGCTCTGCCTGCTTGACAAAGAGAGGCTCGACTCTCTAGCCAGCAACTCCGTTCCTGAGTTTTCTCACTGCAGAGGGTGGGAGGCCACACCTGCTCCATGTGACTCTGCCCTCCAGCTCTGGTCCATGGCACTGGTGGCCACTGCAATGTGTGCCTAGACCTGCTTCCCACCAGACTCCAGGAGCTGGTCCATTTGTTTCCCGTGTTCCACTATACCCAGGTTCATTACTGTCTTTGTTTGGAATTGCTCTCTCCTGAAGGCTTTGAGTTCTCCTAGGAAGGGACTTTGAACAAGGTCTCTGGGCAGTTGTCCTTGTCCTCTAGCTTGCCCCCTCCCATCGTGCTCCATGAGCCTGGCTACCCTGCGATGCCCAAGCATGACCTGTCTTCCCACATCCCCAGGTGCCACAGGCAAGAGGACTGGGAAGATGGTCCTTCTCCAACACCAGGGTTGGGCGTTGGGCCTCTTCCCTACCTTTCACCTCCCGCTTCACAGCTTCACTGCCCTCACTGTTTTGTTTGCTGGGTTTTGAGAGCTGAGGGAGGCTCCTGTTAAGTATGAGAGACTGCAGAGTAAGAACACATGACCTTGATCATCTGCCCTCTTCACACTGAATCCCACATCCTAAGACCAAAAGATGATGATATTTTCCAATAACCTCTCAATAATGATAGAAATCAATGACTTCCAGACAGATAGACAGATAGACAAATGGACACATATATGCACAGTTGATAGATAGACACATGGATAGATAGTTGGATAGGCAGACAGATAATAGACATGAATAAATAGATGGATATATACATTGATGGGTGATAGATACATGGAGAGAGAGAGAGAGAGATAGGATGAAGGATGCCTAGATGGATATATTCATACATACATGGATGATGGATGCATGGATGGATGGATGGATGGATACATAAATAGAAATAATGTATAGATAGGCAGGTAGCTAGATAATAGACACATGAATGGATACATAAATAGATAATAGAAAACATGAATGGACAGGCATAGATAGATAGATACATACATACATACATACTTAAATAGATGATAAATAGATATATAAATGGATGGTTAGAGAGATAGATAATATACCAATACATGGATATACAGTTGAATACATATATGGATTATAGATACATATATAGAGACAGACAGATAGATAATAAATAGATATACAGGTAGATAGGTATTGGTAGATACAGATACAACAAAACTCTATATTTTATTGATACCTTCTCCTTTATGGTTATTTCAGAAGGGTTAGTTCAGGGCCTGTCAATGAGTCGGTGGCAGAGGAGCCAAAGGCTCAAGCCCAGACCAAGTACCACTGAGCATGAGGTGGTCCGACATCTGTGCTGGGCAGGCCCGAGTCCAGGGCTGTGCCTATCTCCTCTCAGTAGCATGGGGGCCCCTTGACCATGCATGTGGATCTAAGAATCCCCTCCAAGACCCTGGGATCCAGAGCTGACCTGAAACATGGATGCATTTAGAGAGGACCCCTACCTGGACAAGTCGCCTGGTCCTGCCTAACACTCCAGCCTGGATAACTGTGCTGTGTCTACATGCCTATGTCTCTTGTCTCTGTGTCCTGCAGATAAGGGCCTGGTCACCTGCTCTTAGACCTGCCTGGTGGAGGTGGGGTGGCTATTGGACTCCCCAGTCTCTCTATTGCACACACCCAGTCTCTGGCTGACCTTCCACCAGTCCGACCTAACCACCTTTTAGATGCTGCATTGAGCCTGCTGGACTGGACTTCCTCCCTATGGATATAGCTGGCCACAGCTGGCTCTATGACCACAAGAAGCAGGTTCATTTCCAGGGCCCCAGCCCCTTCCTGTGGGCCTCCCTCATCTCACTGAAAGCAGTGATCTGAGCCAAGAAAGGATAAGACGTCTAGTGAAATGTATCAGGGAGGGCGGCTTGCTGAGATGGAGTCAGGGGGACATTCACAAAGGCAAACAAGTGCAAAGATTCAAGGCCCCTGATCATGAAGCACATCCCTAGGCCTCAGCTCTTCACCCTGAAATACACACTTCACAGGGTGCTCCGAGGATCATGATGAGCCAGAGAGAGAGTTGTACATGCATGTGGGATCGCCTGCAGACCACAGACCCATCAGAACAGAGGCTGTGTTTGGTCCGTCTCCCCAACATCCTGACACTTAGTTCCATACTCACAGCACCAGGCCCCATTCCTGACCCCACATAGCACTGCAAAACTTTGGAGAGTGAATAGCTACATGCTTTGATTCTATCCCAGGTACAAGCATTTTGGTCATACAAGCAGTATCTCAGGCCACTTGTATGGCCAAAATGCACGTACCTGGGACATCACCCCACTCCCAATGGCCAACGTGTATGTACCCGAGACATCATTCTGTCCCCCAGTGGCCAACATGCATGTACCTGAGATATCACCCCAGGCCCAAGAGCCAACATTCATGTAGTTAAGACATCGCCCCACCCCCAATGGCCACCATAAATGTACCCAGGACATTATCCTGTACCCAATGGCCAAAATGCTGTGTGCCACCCTACGGGACACAGACGAAAAAATAGAAAATGTTACCAGCAAGTCAGACAGGATGGAGGGTGGGGTAGGGCTTGAGGGGTAGGGCTATCTTCAGTCCACAGCTCAACTTGAGGCTATTGGGCTCCCACTGTGAAATTTCCCAGCATCACAAGCAGAGTCTCAGAACATTTCATAGGGAGGGGGCATTGGGATTCATCTAGTCCAAACTACCCCTCAACACACACATGCGTCTGAGGTTAGAATCCCTTCCCCAACACATCTAGCACTTGCTTCTCAAATGATGGAACCTCCTTCCCCCACCGCCAGCCCTTGAGGCACGCATATACGGACCGAGCATGCGCATCTTCCTGCAGCTTCCGTTTCATCCAAAGCATTTGGAGGAAATATTACCATCACGTTACAGCCAGCACAAGCATATTGTGGATTAGATGTGAGATGTGTGTGAATTTTTAAGAGAACAAATAAGACTTCAAAGAAATGCCATGCTCTCTCTGGACCCCTTCCGGCAACAGACGCCCAGTCCTTCGGGGGTACAGGTCTAATATTCCCTCTCTTCTGGAGTCTGCAGAGGGAAAATTCATACCTCCAGTGAGATGCTGTGTTCCTCTCTGTCATCCCAGACAAGCCATTTCATCTCCCTTCGCCTGGGAACAGCCTCCTGCGTGTGTGCTCTAGCTCTGTGATGCACCGTCACGTTAAGAAAAATAAAATAACCAATTCTTCCTTTTTATATTCTGTAAAGGAGAAATACTCAACAGTATTAACTTCTTTCTAGACAGACAAGGTAAGCTTTTTGCCAGCCTCCACAAGGATACTTAGCACCCCTGTTGCAAAAATGGAGGTGGATCTTGGTCCACAGAAGTCAGGAAGGATGAAGTCTCCGGTGGGAACGTCGCACCGTATGGGAGAGTGGGCGCCGTGATGAGTGTTGGTCAGGATGCAATGCTCGGAGTATTTGCTGGGAAATAATAGCAATGCATTTTGCAGAGTATACAGGGCTGGGCAAAACACTAAATAATTCAAAAATCATTGTGACCTTGCCTGGGAGACTTTGTGAGCAACAGAATGGTCTAGAATAATGACCGACCCAATGACATTCTGGCTCACAGACAAGAGGCAACATTCAAAGGCTGCCTCTGGTCATCCCTGGCCTGAGGGACACTCATTCTGGTTGCCAAGGAGGAGGCCAGTTACTCGGCATGGCATCCTTACTTTGCTGCAAACAACACAGCAAAATGAGGAAGACACACACACCTCTAACCTCTCAACAGATCACAGTGCTTAAAGGATAATCACTGCCTGAAAGTTCTTTGTATAACTATGTGTTCTCCTGAGAAGAAAAGGACTCTGTAAATGCTGCTAGATGAATAATGTTGCCTGCATCGCCTTGGACAGGGACTGCCACAGAGTAGAACACAGATTTGCTCTCAAGGTCCCACTGGGGTATTTCTTTCTTTCCTTCCCTCCTCTTTCTTTCTTTCTCTTTCTTTCTTTCCTTCCTTCTTTCTTTCTTTCTTTCTTTTCCTTCCTTCCTTCCTTTCTCTTTCTTTCTTTCTTTCTTTTTCTTTCTTTCTTTCTTTCTTTCTTTCTTTCTTTCTTTCTTTCTTTCTTTCTTTCTTTCTTTCTCTTTCTCTCTTTCTCTCTTTCTTTCTTTCATGTTGGAGTCTCACTCTGACTCCCAGGCTGGAGAGGAGTGGCACTACAGTTGACATACTGGGTTCCGGCAATCCTTCCACTTCAGTCTTCCAAGTAGCCAGAACTATAGGTGCATGCTACCATGCCTGGCTCATTTTTTATTTATTGTAGAGATGAGGTCTCATCAAGTTGCCCGGGCTGGTCTTGAACCTGAGGGCTCAGGCAATCCACTCACCTCTGCCTCCCAACGTGCTGGGATGACAGGCTGAGCCACTGAGCCCAGCCAGGTAGTTTCTACAACGTGCCTCATGCACTGTGTGTGACCCTGATTCCACTGTTCTCCAGGGAAAACACCCCCTCAAGAGAGACAACTAGAGCCCCATTGAGCACATGATATTCAAGATGCCCTGGGGAAAAACTTTTGTGAACCTAGTATGTGCAGAACATGGGAGACACATGGAAGAAGTCAAAGCTTATGTCTTGAAGGGATCCCACAAATAAAAGGAGATAGGTGAGAGGACACAGGGACCAGAGAGGCAGTTCCACGGGCAGGTGATGAGAAGGGCAGCCCAGGGCTGCTGCACTCATCCTTCGGCTGCCACCTGTAGGTGAGGAAGACCAGGGGACAGGAAGCTGAAAGGGGCGGATTCTGGGCCATGCCCACTTGGCCTCCATCTCCCAAACTCAGAATAATGGATGTTCCTAAGGGACCCATTCAAGAGAAACCACAGTGGCCATGCTGACAGGAGGCTATCCTCTGGGAAAAAACAAACAAACAATTTATTTTGAAATAATTTAAGACTCACAAGAAGTTACAAAAACCACACAGGAAATTCCCGTGCACGCTTCTGTGATGGGCTGGATTGTGACCTCACAGAATTTATATGTTGATGCCCTAACTCTCAATATTTTAGAATGTGACTATATTTGGAGATGGAGTCTTTAAAGAGGTAACTAAGGTAAGAAGACACTAGGATGGACCCTAATCCAATAGAATTGATAAGAAGAGATTAGGACACAGACAAACGTGCGACCATGTGAAGACACAGGGGGAAGACGACAGTCTACCAGCCAAAGAGAGGCCTTTGAAGAAACCAATCCTGCCAACACTTTGATTTTGGACTTCTGGTCTCCCCAATCTTGAGAAAATGAATTGTGTTGTTGAAGTCCCCCAGGTTGTGGTGCTTTGTTACAGCGAGGTGAGCAGAGTCACACACCTTCCCACATCTTACATCAGCACACTACATTCTCAAGCTCCCTTGGTACTTTAATCAATGACATCATCTCCAAACAGAACCTGTTTTGTGATCTGGCTTGTGCACCCTCTATATGAGCTTTTCCCAAACTATCTATGGTCAAGGACTCCTTGTTTTATTTCCAATTCATTGGTACTTATATTTTTGTCTCTTTGTGTTGTTTTTGAAACTGGGTCTCTCTATGTTGCCTAGACTGGACTTGAACTCTGGGCTCAAGTGATCCTCCCACCTCAGCCCCCCGAGTAGTTGGGGTTACAGGCCCTATATTTTTGCTTTTTAAGAAAAATATTAGGAAAATGGAATTAGAGACAAACAAAATACAAAGTCCAACTTCTTATTGTTAGATTCAACAGACCTAACATTACTCCCTCAAATTGCTATGAAAGATTCTAAATGCTTACTCTCAGCTTTTGTGCTCACTTGCAGGGACTCTCAGCTTCTGTACTCAGTTGCAGGGACCAGTAGCAGCATCTCATGGGCAGACACCGGTCCATGGACTTCACTTTGAGTAGTGCTGTGATTTGGATCCTATGAGATGTTTTTTGAGCCTATGTCTTTACTAGAGAGTCAGAGTAGGTTGGAATTCTGAATGGTCCTGTGATGATCAATTATCTGTAGCTCAGTTTCCTCATGGAGCCCAGCTCAGAGTTGTTGTGAGAATGATACACATGAACCTTGAGACAAGAACCTCAGATAAGATAACCCACACATGCATGTCATTCCGGAACATCAGCCTGATGGATTCTCAAGCCTTCAACACTGCTTTGGAGACTCCGGGCACACAGATGTCTACCACATGAAGTTGTGTTGCGAGCATGTTATTTGATCTTTGTTGAACTTAGGTTTATCACTGATTGCTTCCAGATTCTTCCATAATGTTGGCATCCTGATTAACCCCCACTGGTAGCTGCAGGTGGCCACACCCCGCAAGCTTCCTGCAATTCCAGCCATTACTCAGCAATGCTCAGTGATGCAAGGTCACTCAAAAACACCATCTGTCCAAGCTCCATGTCCCCTCCCACCCCAAAGGAGAGGAGAAATATTATTCTGCTCCATCTTCATTTTTCTCCTTCTCCTTGTAAACACGCACGCGTGCGCGCGCACACACACACACACACGCATGCATGAATCTAAAGTTAGGCTTGCCTTGACCTCTACTTCTAAATTAATTTTTTTTCCCTCAGGCATTTGTTGACACTTCTTTTCTGTTCTTTCCCCCACAGAACACAGATGTCTTCAAAAGCACCAGGCCTGAGAACACCTCTATCCTTGCAAATCAGATTTTTAAAAAAATTTCTCCCCATCCATACAAATCCTCGCTTTTCCATTCACCCTTTCAGTGGAATTCACTGGCAGTGCCTTCTGAGAAATGTATGTATCAATGCAGAAAAACAAGCCTGAGATCCTCTTGAATCAGATTAAGGGGCCTCGGTCCCAGGTCCCTCCTAAGAACGAAACCAGCAAGAACCGTGTCAGGCTCTCAGGTGACATTAACTCAGGACCCTGGGGGTCCTTGACAAGGACCCGTTTGGAATCTAAAATCAGTGGATTTGTAGAGATCCATGTGGCTCTCCAACCAGGACATCTCTTTTAAGTCACAAGTTTTGCACAGTTTCTGCCGCAGGAAAGGGCCTGTTTGGATCATGTGTGTACACGGGCCTGTTTGGATCACGTGTGTACACGGGCCTGTTTGGATCATGTGTGTACACAAGCATCAACAAACATCCTGAAGTATGAGGACTGTCCCTCTTCCCCCTCTATGGACTGTGACAAGAACTTACCAGCTCTCACTGATGACACTCTTATCACTGGGAGATCATCATCTCTGCCATACATACATACAGAAGATTGGGAGTCACCCACATTTGACTTTGTCCCCAAGAACTTAGTGCAGCTTGTGCCCAGACTCTACTTTCTGCCTCGATTCCACTTTGCCCCCTGGAGCCATTAGTTTCTTTTTCTAGAGTCCCTGTGGGTCTCCTGTAGCCCCGGACTCTCATGCCACCATGGCCACCTTGGCCCTATGCCGGTTGCACATCTGCTGGCCTGCCTCATCATCAGAGCCCCCTGCATTGCAAACTCCAGCACTTGTGTCTGCACAAATGTGTGCCCAAGTCCCTCTTCCTTTCCCCAGACTCTCTTTCACCCTCCCCTGCTCAGGCTTGGCTCTGACCTTTCCTTCCAGTCTCTTCCTTGAATACTTCAAGAGCCCTCCAGGGAGACCCCACTGGCCCAGCTCCATGGGTCGGCTCTAAAACACCTCTCTCTCACCATAGCAGTGCAAGACTCCAGTTTCTCCCTCCTTGCGACAAGTGTGCTCTCAAAACTTGCAGCACGAACTGTGTATTTTTAGGTTTAGATTTGGGGTCTGGCTTTCTAATTCCTAGTTTGTTCTCAAGTCCGATCTCAGCAGTAGGAGGGTGGGAAGTGGGCGGGGGACTGAGAAGGATCTCAGCCAATGAGCACAGGCACCTCCGCCTCCTGTCGGTGCGTGGACGGCCTTCTGACCTTGAGCCATGGGGTTCTTCAGACTCAGCTCTTACAGCTCCAGTCACTCTGACCTTCATTTTACTCCTGGCCTATAGTGCCATCTTATCGTTGCCTTAAAAACGACCAGGTGATGGCTCTTGTCTTGAGCATCCCAGTGTCTAGGTAAGATCAGTGTCATATGAATTTGGGGGGCATCATGAGATAAGCTAAGGGGACATATGCAGAGGTTGCAGTGCCTGGGCTCACTTTCTTCCCAAGTAGGCTTGGAGGATACAGTAGGTAGAATCATGTCCCCCCCAAAAATATGTCCAAGCCCTTACCCCTAGTATCTGTGACTGCGACCTTCGTTGGAAATAAGGTTTTTGCAGATGTGATCAAAGATGTGAGATGAGGTCCCATTGGATTAGGGTGGACCTTAGTCCAATGATTGGTGTCCTTAGAAGAGGAAGAAAATTACAACACAAACACACACACACACACACACGCACGCACGCACATGCATACACACACACACACACACACACACACGAAGGCCATGAGAAGACACAGAGACAGACAGACAGAAAGGAGAGATAGCCTTGTGACGATAGGGATAGAGATGGGACTGACATGTCTAGAAGCCCAGGCACACCAAGGATGCCCAACAGCCACCAGGAGCCAGGAGAGAAGCATGGGAGGTTTCCTCATCAAACCCAGCCCTCCTGCATCCTTGATTTTGGATTCTGGGCTCCAAGGCTGTTTAAGAAAAAATAGCTATTGTCTGAAGCCTCCCAGTCTGGGTTGCCCTGTTACAGCAGCCAAGGGAAACTCACACAAAGGATCTGAATTTCCAGCCCACTGGCCAGGTTCACCCTCCTTGACGCCCGGCCTCAGGGTGGAGCATGACAACCCTGGGAACCTGGCCCTGCCGTGAGGTGGCGGCTGGCTCCTGCCACACTCTTCTCAGATTCCTTCCATCTGGGGAGCAGCCAGCAGCACCTCCCTCCCCGCTCCAGCGCTGGAACTACATCTGGAAACTCTTCTCACCCTTAATTGTTCTTAATGCTTTAACACACTGAGTGACTAATGGGCTCTAATTGGACAGCTTCGGCACGGAGCAGTGGCCTGGGGAACTCACTGACAGCACCCTCTGTGACCCGCCCAGCCTCCTCAGCTGCTCACTCACGCAGCTCAAAAGTCACCAAGAAGAATTATTGGCCCGTTTTCTATTTTTTAAAAATATCACGCCAGTGCCAAAAAGTAGTGTTATCCTTCAACCAACAAATATAGGGCAAAGAAACGGATAGAGGAGAAGCCAAAAGCAGATGGGACAAAATATCACAAATGCCACTGGGGTCTGTGACATCTGTCTGGAGACAAACAGAAGAGTTCTTGGAGGCAAACCCAATGCTAGCCAATTAGATGGGTATTAAGTATTACAGCCACAGATTTCCCCTGGAGGGGAAAGGAGAGGGAAAAGGCATCTCTTTTTTTTTTTTTTTTTTTTTTTTTTTGTTGGTTTCTTACTCTTTAACCCCCACTGGGGTGCAGTGAGATCGGACGCGC
>CAUYQG010062223.1:0-19888 GCA_963574415.1 Tarsius wallacei | reverse complement strand
TTTTCGTACATCAAAGTCAAGATGTCTCAAATCTTTCTGGGCGAGGCAAAATCAGGAAATACTTTATAGAGGGACGCATAGTGAAAACTTTTGGGCACTCATCAGAGCTCCATAAAGGACAGAGAGATGGAATTACAGAATGACAAGAGTAACATGAGAGAGAAACATGCACAGAAGAGGGAAGGTTTGTACTGTTGAATTGTCTTTGTTCCCGCCTCCCGTTAGAAGAATTGGTTTTAGGCTTGCCTGGACTCCCAAAGACATTGCATGTCAATAAAGGTATTTTTCTTAATTATAATGATTATATTCTCACTAGAATATCACCCTTATAGGGTAGGATAAAAGTAATTTTCAAAACTTTTGTAAAGTACAGATAACTGAGATTCAGATTATTGTGTTGTAGAAATTAGTAACACTATTACTACTAAAATTGGGCTTAACAAATTATACAATTTGGTTAATGATATATATTTGGAAATTGCATTAGAAAATATCAATATATGTTTCCTTCTATTATGCATATATGTGTGTATCTTGTTTTATACAACAATTTTGCAACCACTCAAAACATTTCCAACTATTTTGCATACCACAAAGAAAAAAAGGATGCTGCCAATTAAACTTTGCTATATTATTGATAATAAAGCATATTCCAGTTTCTTCAATGCTAGATTTGGAAAATATTTGTCAGGAAGAAATATTTTTTATTATAAATTTTTTTATTATAAATTTTTTTATTATAAATAAGATATTATAAATGTATCTATAAAATGTATTTATTAAATAAAGGCAATTGGAATTAAAATGATAGAACCTGTGACATGCCATAGGCTAGTATCTAAATAAGTTTAACTGGAAATCTGCATAATATCAGATTTGTTTAGCGATCTCCACACTTTGTAATGAAAATGAACCTAATTGATACACACACACAAGCAAACACAATTCACTCATTGCCTTATCTGAAATTTAATCCTTGCGAAAGAGACTTTGTAACTAAAAGAATGTTTCCTCCTTTCTTTTTTCCCTTTGTTGTCCTCAATTTCTTCATCATCTTCTTTGTCTGCTCCTCTTCCTCTTCCTCTTCCTCCTCCTCCTCCACCTCCTTCTCTAACTCCTCCTCCTCCTCCTTCTCTTTCTTCTTCTTTTGAGGTAGGTTCTTGCTCTGCCACCCAGGCAGGAGTACAGTGGTACAATCATAGCTCACTTCTGCCTCAAATTCCTGGGCTCAAGTAATCCTCCCATCTCAGCCTCTGGAGCAGCTAAAACTTCAGATGTGTGTTTCAACACGACTGGTTGTTTTTATTTTGTTTATTTAGATATGGGATATATCTCTGCTGTCCAGGCTAAAAAGTTTTGAAGACCTTTGGAACCTACTTCTGTAGTTCCTAATAACTTAATCCAGAAATCCATGATCTATATCAGTCAGAAATGTGTGCACTCTAGTTTTCTAGCACTCATGCTATTCTTTGTAATGGCTTGAGCACTTCCTGAAGTCTCCACTTTTTTTCTGAATCCCTTCAGATATGGAAAATTCCATAAAATGAAATTTGCTTAGTGTGAAGTGGGAATAGAAGTGGGGGAGAAGGAAGTGGTAGGATTGTTGGGACTTCATAGCCTCTTGGAAAGTGCAGAATTGATTTCAAGTAAAACAACAGAGTTTGAAGTAGGGCCTACTGTTCATAGTTACAACTCACGCTGGAATTAAGCATATTTAATTTAAATATTTAGATACATAAATTATAGGAAAACTGGGCCACGAGGAGAATACCAACACTCTAGATTGGAGTTAGCATACTTCAGATAACACTCCAACTGTACAATATACATAGTTCATTTAGGAGGTAAGAACTTGATAGGAGTGGTTCACATCAACCAATCAAATAATTACAAAACAAAAGAGAGATCCTCCAAGTACAGAGTAGAGTCAAAGGCTGTGTGTTGACAGACAGTTGCAATAAGTCTTACCTGGACAAGGAAAATATTAAAAGACAAAGTAAGACAACTTGTGTCATTGGTAAGTATTAGGCTGGACAAGATAAAAGAGTGTTACGTGGATACTCAGAAGCAGAACATTTTTCTAGAAATTATATGCTTGCATAGGCCAGGAGACAATTTAAATGAATATTTTATTCTTTTTCAAATTTTGTTTTATTTTAAAGGTGTGGGGTACAATTCAGGATTAGGTATACAAGTGGTCACTGTATAGATAAAGTTTGGGCTTACCTTTTGTCCCCACGTCTCCTGGTTTAAGATCAGGTATACTTATTTTTTTATTTTAAATATGTGGGACAAAATTCAGGGTAAGGTATACAAATGTTCATATGCAGGTACCCTTGTTGGTGAGGTGTGCTTCTGCCTCCCCTGGCAGTTTCCCACTATAGCTAATCCTGCCCTGATCTCCCCTGGCAGTTTCCTACTACTGCCAATCCTTTTCTTGTAGTATTATGATGGTTGTTCAAGGTCTGCTTATGAGTGAGAACATGTGATACTCAGTTATTTGTTTCTGTGATGGATCATTCAGTACTATAACCTCTAAGTCCATCCAAGTTGCTGCAAAGTTCATAATTTTGTCCTTCCTTATGGCTGCACAATATTCCATTGTGTAAATGTACCACATTTTAAAAATCTGGTCTCTTTTGATGGGCAGAGTGGTTGGTTCCATGTTTTTGCTATTGTAAATAATGCTGCAATAAACATGTGTGTGCAGGTATCTTTTTCATAGAGTGATTTGAGTTCCTCTGGGTATATTCCCAGTAGGGGGATTGTAAGGTCATATGGGAAGTCAATTTTTAGATCTTTCAGGAATTGCCACACTGTTTTCCACAGAGACTGTACTAGTTTACATCCCACCAACAGTGTAGAAATGTTCCCTTTTCGCTGAATCCTCTCCAGCATCTGTTTTTTGAGTTATTCTTAATGCTTTACTATAAGATATAGCTTTTTAAGTAAGAGTCCCCAAAATCCATAGTGAAAATTAAGTTGACCTGAAAACTAAGCAGGATTCAATTACAATGTAACAAAACATGATGAAAACAAAACCTAAAAAGTAAAGGGAAATAGATGATCTATGGCATGATTATGAAGGAATTTAGAATCTAGTGACAGATTACATTTTTAAACCAGAAGAAATATGAAGCAGAATACATACAGAAGAAATCAAATTCCAAAGTTCAAGCATGATGGTCATGGGAGTTGACATGCACAAATCCACAAACACATAGAAATGCTGATTACAATGAAACGTGTATATAGCTGAACTGCAAAAAGTGTGGGAATTTCTAGTTGGGAACAGAAACAAAACAAAAAAGAAAGAAAAGACAGTAAGTGCAAGCTGATGCCACATCAATTTGTAATGGACTTTGTTAATGCTGATTGGACCTAGTGGCTGGGAGAGTGCCTCTTAAATCCCACACAAAACTGGAAACACATTCTTCTGGCAATAAGCAGTGAAAAGGGCAGAACTGTTCTCTCTACATGAGTCCCAGAGCCTTAAAATGCTCCTAAGTATGTAAAAAGGGACTAGACTAGGTTAGTCTTCTCAAGAATGGCAGATGAGGTGATTTGATTCAGTCTTTTTTGCTGAGGTCAATTAGAAAGGTTGAAAATGATATTATTAATTATTGATTTGAAGAGAACTAAGAGCTAATCAGGAAGTGAAGAATTGTGATGCAAGGTCCCAGAGAAGGTAATACATGAATATGAATACAATATTTGTTACCATTTAGTATACTGCTAATTTCAACGAGCAGTTTAAAGAAAGTAATACGTAGTCTGAGAAGGGTAGTAGATTTAACCAAAGTTTGGAGTCAAGGGAAAGAGGAGGCTTAAACAAGAATTGTGCTGTATTAGGCATAAGACAATTCAGTGAAAAGATAATGAAATCAGTGTATAACAAGTCAAGTACTACACACTGAGTTTGATTTGTGTTTTCAAGATATCCGGGATGTTTGCTAGTTGGTCATTTTGTCAATGAATACATAAAGAAAAACTAGTGAAAAGAAATATAAATATATCCAGGTAAAAGAATGCCTTTAAAAAGCATAACATATGTAAAAGAGCTTACTTGGCAGTATTTTTAGCTCTGCATAGGTTATAGGCATTATGTTGAAATTGCTTTTGTATGCTTAGTAATGAGTATTATAAAAAGATGATGTGCTAAAACCTACTTATTTTCATCTTTAGTTTACAGCCTAAAAATCTATTAATTTATCTCTTCAATTATTAGTCTTAATCAAAAAATACACAAATATGTGCAATGTTATATTTATTTTTCTGGGGAAATTGATAAGCAGCATGATATGAGTACAGTTCTATCATTCTCTTTCTCTACAAACACACACATGCACAAAGACACACCCCACACACACACACACACACACACACACAAAATCAAGATTATAAACCTACTGAGTAGATGGCCTTTGGCTTGGAGAAAATTGGATCCTGGGATAACTTTCTGAATTTATTTTAGAATCAAATAGCCTTTAGTATGCACAAATCATTAAAGCATAAGTCTGGTCCTGAAGAGGGTTTACTTCAATATTTTATAGGAAGGATTTTGATCTATGATTTATCAGTCAACTGACAGCACTAAGGGCAAAGAGGGTTGGTTTTTTTTTTTCCATTAAGAATCAATTCTTCTGGTATATAGATTTTTATTTCCACCCTCATTCCGTCCATTGAAAAAATCTGCTTTGGGATATGTCTGTCAATTTGAGTAACCAGGTACATAAGTCATATAAAATGTAGGAAATTTTAAGCTGTGTGAAGTACTTCAGTGTTGCAAAATACATTTAAAAAATGGATAAATAAAAAGGGCCAAGCACCTTTTATGTATTGTAAGTGCTTTTGAATGCAGACAACATTAAAGAAAAATGCATTTTACTTCTCTAAAGATCATTATTAGGTGTTATTTCTAGATACATCTTTTCATCTCATATGTAGATTAAGAAAACTGATACATAAATGTAATTATATATTTCTGGGATATCTATAGTTCTTGTCTTTACAATATTTTGTTTACTGTCATTTTTAGCATTATACGTTATGGTTTATTGCAAGTCATGCTACCCAGTGTATTTTTCATTTCTCAGCTATGTGAGCTTGAATTCAAGTAAATTTTTTAGTCACATTGCATTGACTTGAAAAGTAAATATTATGAAAAAAGCGATTAAGTTTTCTAAGAAGTTATATTATGCTACTACTTATTTCTGCAAACAAGCCTGACTATGAAAGAGCCAGTAGGTATAGAGAGCTGGGTGGCAGCTGCAAGGTTTCAGGTGACTGTCAGGTAATTTGAAGTGTTTCCTAAGAATGCCATCCAGTTCTCTTAAGAAATCAGGAATTTTGGAGGCTATTTATTCTTTCAAACTGCTTCCACTAAAATTACTAGATTTGCATGAAACTTCTATTATAATAATGAATTGGAATTAAAGCAGAGCTCTACCGTGAAGTGCAAAGACATTGCAAATAGTAGTCTTTATTGTATCAGCTTCTTCTTACGGATTAAAGAAAGTATTTCAATATCTTTTTCCATGTGATGCATAAAAATATTCTTGGAAAAACTATAACAAATATGGCTTATATATTTCTCAAAATTATAGAGGTTTCTCTATGTAGTTTATGTCAGGGAAATATTTTTTTAAAATATGGTACTTTGTGGTCATTAGTCCCTGCATCCACATCATAATTTTAACACAGAGGGTTTTATTTATAGTCTTTATTATACTCTGAATAAGAATGCTGCTTTTGGAATCTAAGCTACTAGTCGGTGTGCATTTCATTATTTTATTATTAGGTTTTTTAGTAGGTCTATGCCTACATATTCGCTCAAGATCTCTAATCAAACTCCACTCCAGCTTCAAATAGCTCTTTTTCCAGATGCATATGTTAAAGCAGGACATATTGCATTGTCACTCTCCTTTCCTCCTGGGGGTATGATGGTATACTAGTGTATTGTTTCCTCCATCTTTAAACTGCCACTTTGTGGCAAATTCCCATATTTATGATAACTTGTGGCATTTATGATTATATGTGTTTATATTAGAGAGTGAGACTATTAATATTTAATGTGTATAAATGGATGGCTCTTTGTGTCCCCTGGGAAGAACTAGTTGGCTCCAAATTAGAAAGCAGTGCTCAACATATCCTAAAATAGAAGCAGAATAAAAGTGTTAGGAAAGAAGATAATATTTACAAATTTAGAATTTTTTTTGTCTCCTGATGGATGTTCCTTTCAAATAACCATGGGAATTTGGCTCAACTGGGGTTATCTATTTGTAAAAAATAATGATGAAAAGAAAACCAACTGGGAAAATGGAAGAATAAAATCAGGATTCAATACAAGATAATTTGGTGACATTCAGAGAATTGAAACTCATCAAAAAGAACCTCTAAAAATGGAATTGGCATTTACTTCATATCTTAAATTTCTCACTATTGAACAATTTACAGTATAAACTATTTTTACAGGTAATTTAAAAAACTAATTGTACTAAGAAAACACACCCATGCACAATTGGGTGTGTAAGAGAGGGGTCACTGTGCATGAAACAAAGTATATTTCTGAGATATAAACTGTAAGAGACTGCTATAGTTTGAAAGCTTATGTCCTCCCAAAATTCATATTGAAACTTAATCACAATTGTGATCTTGTTAGCACATGAGGCCTTTGTGAGATGATTAGGTCATAAGGCAGAACCCTCATGAATGGGGTTTTCCCCTTAAAATAGAGGCTGCAAGGTGAGCTTCCTTGCCCCTTCCACCATCCCAGGGCACAGTTAGAAGGTGCCATCTATGAAGCAGAAAGCAGGTCTACATGCCTTCCAGACTGACACTGTTACAGGAATCTGTCTTGTTATTAATGACTTAATCTTTCAATAATCTTATCATTTAAATGTTTCCTGGGCCAGTGCCTTGCTAAGCTTTGGTGTGACCATGTGCTCTTTGAGCTATGGCCAGGTCATATTTCCTGGTTTTGGTCCCCTCCCCTACTTTGGGGAGAAGAATCTCCTCTTTTTCTTTCTCTCTAATTTACTTTCTAAATAAACTATATTTTCTAATCTATAAATAAATAGATACATACATACATACATAGAGATAGATAGATAGATAGATAAATGTTTTCTACTATCTTCAAAATACAATCTAAATGTTTTCATAATCTGATTCTGTCTGCATTTACATTCTAATGTCTCCCTAGGCTGTCTTTCCAATGTACATTTGAGTCATATAACTGCAGAATACAGAACATGCTATATTTTGAGGGGTCTTCTTGCATTTTTACCCACTATTCTTTTAATTAGGACTGCGTTTATCCTTGTCCCATTTATTTTAGGATTCTATTTAGATTTGGTTCGGCTGACATTGCTCTCTGAAAGCTTTCCTCTAATACCAAATACGCCTGGGTTAGGTGTTTTGTGTGGTACTATAGTAATGTTCATAGCTTCTTTCATAGTGTCTGACACTTTGTTAATTACTTTACATCTATTCCTATTACTTTATGCCCCATTAAAAGAAAGAGAGCTTTTTACTCTTCTGTGTTTGTTTGGCAATTATCCCATTGCCTAGCACATAGGCATGGATGCTGATGGCTTAATAAGGGAGTAAAAGAAGAAAAGAGGGAGAGAGAGAAAAAGAAACAGGTAGGAAGGAAGTAATAAAAATAATATCAGATATGATTTTTAAAGATTGTATTTCAAGAGAGAACTTGATTTTTGTATGAGAAAAGAATACCAATATTAAGGAAAGTATATGGGGTCTTTAAGTTAGGACATAGATAAGTCCTTATACCAATATATAATATTGGTATTCAGTCCCAACTCTCATTGGTCATGTTGGGCTGCAAATCTCTATGAGCCTCAGTCTGCCATTCTGGGAAGCTGAAATTACAGCATATGTTCACCCTCCTACCACAAGTTACAACAAAGGTCATATTGAATAGTATTTTTACATGTGGTTCATATTTTTTAAATATAGGGCAACTATAGGCTCTTAATATTTCAAAATACAACACACACTAAAATAAAAACTAGATAAGTATAAATATTGAACTTACATACTTTATTCAAAAATGTTTTAAATTTAATTTTATGCTGATAACAGCACTTAACAGTTGTTCTGCCCTCTTGATGCATTTTTAAGTGTACAATGCATTTGTGGACTACAAGCACAATTTTGCAGGTATCTGGAAGCTATTCATCTTGCTGAACTGAAGCTTAATGCCTATGGAATACAAGTCCCCATTTTCCCTTCTCCCCAATGCTTGGCAACCACGATTCCATTCTTTGATACTATGAATTTGATACCTCATGAAAGTGAAATCATGCAGTTTGTTACTAACTTATTTCACTTAGTCTAATGTCACCAAGCTTCATTCCTGTTGTTGTATGTGATAGAATGTCTTTTTTCAAAACTGAATAGTATTCCATTGTTTGCATATAAAGCATTTTTACAGTGCTGAATGATTTTCTAGATAAAATCAATTCAAATTGAAAGTCATAAGTGGTCTGTAATTAAATACACTTTCTTTGCATTCTTAAACATGCACTTTTGAAAATTCCTAGATTAACAGGAAGAGTGGTTTAGTAACTAGGCACTAATCTACCATATCCCTCTATTTCTGATCTATTATGTTTCATTAATTATTGTCTGAGATTCCGATAAAATACTTCAGAAATGTATTCAATAATTATAAGATTAAAATCCCAGTCATTAGTTATGTCTATGGAGCATAAGTAGGCCCCTTTGTCATGTGCAGCTTTTAGTATCACAAATCTAGGCTACCTTGAGTCTTTATGTATCCAAAACACTTTATTCATTCAAACTCCTAATCTCCAATACTTTATTTTTTTATTTCTGTGACTATCTGGATGCCTATAAGTCCAAAATGCAACACTAATTTGCAAATTACCTTTATATTTTAAGGAAAATTTCATTCCATGTACAATCAATAGTATACTTAAAAGTTAGCAATTTATTTTGGGTGTCATTTTGGCTGCAGTAATAAATGTACAAAAATTCTCCAGGGTTTACTCTTTGCTCTCAGTACATATCAGTAGCTCTATTTTTGTTCCACATTTTAAAAAAATGTTATAATCTAATCTGGAGAAGACAATCTCCTAAACATAATGTGCTTATGAAATTTTTTTAATAGTGTATGTCTTCGGAAAAAAAAGAACAAAAGAGCTAAAAAAAAAAAAAAAAACCCTGATATTTTGACCCTGAAGACAATACATCATGACTGTTAAAGCTGCCATGATAAACTGGCTTACTGGTCCTTCTGCTCACATATTTGTGGCCCAAACAATTCATATGCCCCAAGTTCATGTCAATGAAGTGAAGTATACATTCCTTCCATAGGAAAACATTGCAGTTGCATAGAAGCACACTAATATATAATCCACTTATAGGAAAAAGGAAAATATAAGAAAAGTAGTGTAACGTACAATGTTTTTTCCTCTTATTCACGAATACTTACTACTCTTTTTTCCACACGCTAAATATAACCAACGCCTCCTGGCAAGATGTGCGATAAGCCCAATCCAGTCATGGCCATCAGATTCAAATTTCAGAGTTTATTGGTAGTCTATGTATCAGGTCCAAATCTGGCTTTTTATTCATAAGTCTAGTGACGCTTGAATACGCACATAGCCACACACACTCTCACACACATACACTGAAACCTGCTTTCCACATACGCAACTGAAATAGCAGAATGTCACTGCTGTGTCAGATTTTCACAGTCAACACTGTAAAATGGGATAAATGAGTAGCATAATAGTCAATGACTCTTAGTAATTCAGGAATTCCGTCGATCAGATGTTTCAAGGAACACTATTATGACATGATTTTGCTTCCTGGAAACTACTCAATCTATTCTCAGCAGCTCGTGAGCCCCCTCTAGACAATTCTTTCTTTTTTACTGCACAGTTAAACATGGTCATATCTGAAGAAGGCATTAGAGAATGTACCTTCATTGGTGACTGCACATCATGCATATTGGTTGTAGAAATTTTGAATACTGAAAACACTGCCAAAGCTCACAATTTCATATAATTTTTGCTGACAGTTTTGGCAATACCACTCTCATAACTCTGTTTCATCCAATTGTCACACCCACAGTTCCTTCTGAGGCACCCTCCTTTCTCTGCCTCTTTCTCTCTCTTTAACTGAAGTGATTGAATTTATGAGACTTCATGATGAGGACATCCTTAGAAACATTTTGTTCAACTGAAGTGATTTATTGGTAGCCACCTTTAACTATTCAGACATTTAAAACAAGAACAAGATTACATTGTCTTAATTTGGTCTTTATACTAGATCAATTATTAACCAATCTTACTTGTTCAGAGTACTTACAATTTTTATCAATGATTGGTTGCATATTAGAAACAGTTGAGTTTTTAAACCCCGTAAGTCTTTAATTTTCTGGATTGTTTCATTCCTTTTATTCCTGATTGCTAATTAGTGAACCCTTTTGTGATCTCATCTTTGTTTTGTAAAGTCCAGCTGATCATAAAGGCACTCTTGATTAAGTGTTTTATCTTACGTCTTTTGTCAAAAGTACATTTTAATTTAGTACATTATATGACTTGAAAGATATTGTAAAGAACATCATTTCCAATTTTATTAATACATACAATTTCACCAGCGAATAAAATAAGCTGCCATTTTCTATCCTCCAATTGTAGTTTACTTTATGCCCACTATAGACCTCTGAAGCTAATACCACATATATTGTTTTTTATGTGACAGTGCTCCACTTCATGTGCTACTTCTAAATGACTTAGCTTTGCTATATTAACAATTCTCCCCAAAATATCTGTGGCTTACAACAAATGTTTACTCCTCTCATGTTGGCTGAAGTTGTTGGCAGCTCTGCTCATGTCCTATTTTTTTCTTCATTTCAGTATGAAAAGGAATTTGTCTATATTGTAACATGTTGTTTTGTAGCAGATTAAAAACAGAAAACCAAAACAACAGAGTTGGATAAAACCTACAATGGCTCTCAAAGCTTCTGTTTGGAATTGCTGTAGTGTCACAACATTCATCAAGAGAAACCACAAGCCCAATCAATGGTTTCCATAAGTATGCTTCCCACTCCCCCTGCAGGAAGGCAGTGTGGATTCAACACAAGCAACTGATATATAATCCTCTCCCAGTAAATGGAATGATAGACAATTGGGAATGACGATTCATAATGACACAAATTAGCTGATAACTCTTTTTCTTTTGATACACTCTGAAAAGCCTCATTAAGTCTCTAGAGTTTTCTGTTCCCAAAATTAGCTTTGAGTTTTTCCCTGCCTTCTTCATTTCCACCCAGTTGTATGTCTTTACAATTTTTTGTGTATAGTCTCGGTACTGCCTAATTATTTTAATATGGTGATATATGAGGACCCACACTTACAGTATATACTCACAGTGTTAGTGAGTTCCAGTTAAGTGAAAATTAAGCCTTCTTTTGAACTCCTGGTGGTTTAGTTTAGGTTATAATTTCCTGCCTATATTTATCAACTTTCTTCCATAAAGCTTGATCCTATTTTTGTTCCTCATGGATTTCTAAGTTTCTTGCAACAACAGGACACCTGGAATAGCAACATTACTCACAAACATGTCAAGACTCTGCTGCAATCCTTTCCTAATAACTTCAGCTTATCCCCATTATTTGGATTATTTTAGTGAACAGAGATGGACTATGTTAAGATTCGATTTTCCATTTCCAATGGGCATTACAAATTAAAATCTACTCAGTTCATTAGAGAAAGCACATATTCCCAGTTTATTTTAATTATCCTATTATCTCATTTAGCATGTGTGCTTTGGCTAAAACTATATAGGTTTTGAAGCTTTGAGGAAGAACACACACACACACACACACACACACATACACACATATATATGATTTGAATCATGTCTAGAGCTGGGCGCAGTGGCTTATGCCTGTAATCCTAGTGCTTTGGAAGACTTGGATAAGAGGGATCGCTTGAGCCTAAGAGTTCGAGACCAGGCTAGGCAACATAAGGAGAACTCATCTCTACCAAAAAAAAAAAAAAAAAAAAAAATTAACCAGGCATAGTGGCAGGCACCTGAAGTCCCAGATATTTGGGAGGTTGAGATGGAAGGATTGTCTGAACCCAGGAGGTTGAGGCTATAGAGAGCTATGATTGTGCCAATGCACTTCAATCTGGATGACAGAGGGAGACTCTCACTCAAAAGATAAATAAATAATATAAGATGAAATCTTTGACTACAAAATGGCTATCTATGTGATACTAGTACAGAGAATAAGTATCTTTTTTCATTTTACCACAATTATTTAAAGTCACTAATGATGGTACACCACAATTTTGAAAATTCTCAAGGGATCCTCAGAGCAGATGGAATGCAAAATTGTGTATGTTTGTGTGTATCAGTTGTACCCCAAGTGCTTTTAATAATTATCTGACAGCTAGCCAGCTATCAATTTTAGGAGTACAAATTAGATGTTTGCAAATTATGTAGCTGATGAGAATATAGTAATTATTCTTGAGTTTCTGTAATTGATGATTTGACATTTGGAATTATGGGTCACATTAATGGCCAAAGTTGTTTACATCCACACCATCCCTGGGTTTTCCTGGGCATGAGAACATCATATTAAAAACACAAACCCAACATCTGTGATTTGTTTCTTGACCAACAGAGGGAGGATGTCCCCACCCAATGACTTCCCATTGTTACAGTAATAAAGACTTATTCAAGTTCTCCCCTGTTCTTTCTGCATTCTGACCAACCCTGAAACTTCTCAATATGACTCTGTGATGTGTGGTATGTTCCCTCCTCTGCAGAACCATAGACTATACTTCCTATGGCACTGACTTCTTAATGTCATCACCCAATCATAACTCTAAATTAAATTCTGGGTACATTTTAAGACAGAGATTCATTTTGCCAGTGATTAAATCTAGCTGACCACGCAGAATTTACATGGTTATTTGGCTTTGTGGCTTTTCATGCATCATACATTTAAATAATTCTATTAATTAGTTAAAAAATTAGTTTCCAGTAAACATGAGCATCAAAAGGACATGGTTTTTAATAAAGATATACAGAGGAAGCATGTGATTCTAAATAAGTGTTATTTAGAACAATACGAAATAACTCAAATAAAACTAGCTTACAATTACAAGAAAGGACCCAAAATACCCAGAATTTACTTACAATAAAACATTCTGTATTTGTTCTTACATGTTTAAACTTCAGTCACCTTCAAAGTACTCTCTGTGTGATCCAATATGCCTATTAAGACACTTTTTCCATTGCTCAAAACCATTTCTGAACTCATTGATTTTGATGCCTTTTACAGCTTCTTCTGTTGTTTGTTTTACCTCTTCCATATTGGCAAAACGTTTCATTTTGAGGGCTTTTTTTCATCCAGGGAAACAAAAAAAATTCTCCTGGGTTGAGATCTGTCGAATAGGAAGGGTGGGACATGGGGGTCTTACTGTTTTGGGTCAAAAACTGCTGAACACTCAGTGTGGTGTGGGGAGGTGAGCTTGTATATTACCTATCATGAAACTGGCAAATGTGCTGAAGGAAACTCCAAAAAAAAAAAAAAGTCCACTGAAGTCTAACACAGCATCTCTCAACAATGCTAGCTGGTGCACTGATGCTGACAGGTTCCTAGAACACTTACTTAGCAGGGGAAGACTGTCAAACGAGTGGTTCACCCTTTAGAAAACAATTCTCTTTTTTTTGTGGGCACCCCCTTGTACTTCCACACCTGAAATTCAAAGTAATGAAAATGTCTGAAGTGCACATTCCTCACAAACGCTTAGTGTCTTTTATATGTTATTAAGTACCTTTGCTCTCACCACAATATTAGAAGATCAAAAGACACAAGAACCATAAAATCATATACAACAGCTTTAAAAACAGTTTACACAGAGAACTGTTAGGTGATTGCATGACATTACTCAAATGTTTATATATGTTTAGTTTTCTATCAAAAGTTTAAGTGCCGGGTATACAGACTTTTAATATTCAAAATTCCAATAGATTTTTGCCTGAAGGCTTTATCTTTATTACATTTCTCAACACTAAAATTCCCTATATATAAAACTGAAGAGTGGTCAAGTTAAAAGTATGATCTATCATGTAGCAAATATTTAATTCTTCAAATAGGCATTTGTGTGCTCTTTTGTACCATGAGCCTGCTTGCCTGCCTGAGCTGGAAAATTCCTCTTAGGAATCTTTGCTCCTCAGGAATCTGGGTGAAGTACACTATCTTTGTCTGCCTTTTTTGTGTGTGTGACTTCTATGTTTCTGGACAAAAAACAAAGATATTTGTTTAGATTAGGGTTACTTAACTTTGGCATTGGTCCTTTATGTCTTTTTCTCTGTCACCTGAGAATTCCTACAAAAGATCTGTGGCTACTCGTTCTTATTTAATTGATGAATTCTCCTACAAGATTGACATATACTTACATAATGAAAAGAATAATGCTACAAACTTCATCCTCCATGAAATAAGATGCTAAAAAAGAAATAGTCATAGGTTAATAATTTATCATTTCTGAATATATTTGTTTTAATTTACTGTATTCATGTTAATCTTAGAAAGGGTTGTCATGATCATTACATAAAGTAAGACTTGAAGTGACAGTTTCTGTACAAAAATATTGTCATAGGTGGATCCACTAAGCACTGAAGACATAGACACGTACACCATACCTAGGAGAGCAGCATTCTGTTACCATTAGATTCTCTGTCTTTGTCTTCTTCCATTATTTCACCACCAAAGTACTTGAAAGAGGTTCAGTGTTTCCCTTTCTTCAGCTCCCACTCGTACTTTAAATTATTAATATCTGGCTTCACACCCTTCTCTTGGGAATCTCATCAATGATCACTGAGTGTCTGGATGATAAATTGAAAGGTGCAGCTCATTTTATCTGGCATGTTATCCATTGCTTTGACTGAGATTATCCTAACGTTCTTGCTGCCATCTCAGCTATTTACAGACTTTCAGATCCAATTTCTGCTTTTCTGAACATACCTATCTGCATGCCCAGCTAGCACTTAAGCTCACAACTGAAAGCAGAATTAGTATGATCACCCTCTCACAAAACCCCTTTGTTATCTTGTATTTTTGTCTGTCTCTAAATGGTATAACCATCTATTTATTCATTATAACTGGACTTTCTAGGGTGAATTTCACCCTTTCTCATTCCCAACAAAATGCTTATCCACTTAAGTTTAGTCTGCTTGAATATTTCCGTTGAATGTTGTCTTCTCTCCCCTGCTGCTGCTTGTCTTGGGTTCTCATTATCTCTCTTTCAGTTTATTGCCATAATCTCCCTGACATTATTAACTCCCCCCAAAAATATCAAATTTACAAGTTCAAGAAACAAAACTGCTTCCGTTTTTTTAAAATTTTATTTTATTGATATATAACATAGTTTCCGTTTTTAAAAAGCCATGTCCTTTTTCCCACAATATAAAATCTAAACTCCTTAGCATATCATAAAAGACCTTTCACAGCATGACTCTTGTTTTCCATTTAAATATCCAGACACAAACTTTGTAACCATTCTATTTTTCTACCCCATTGAACTCCTTTGTAATTCTCTGTCTTACGCCTTTTCTTCTTTTGCAGTTTGCTTTTAATGACATTGAGTTATTTTTATTATTCTTACACTTATCTGTCACTCTACTGAAATATCTGTTCATTGTTGAAATAGTCCATGATCCTTCTGAAACTCCTTTCATGCCTTTGGCCTGGATGTGGTATATTTGATCTCCTGAAGTAAATATTACCCCAGTTTAGCTTAAGCCATATACTTTTTAGAGATATAGAAAATGTTAATTCACATGTGCTTCCTCATCTCCAAGTACTTCAAATGAGTTGTTTTAAAATCTTCACTGGCTACACATTGGCTTCCACGCAATGCCTGAACCCAAGTCCTCAACCTTCTACAGCATATTTCCTCAGTGCCTACTTCTTACTCTTACCTACCCAAAATACTTCTTATCCTTACCTCTAAGTCTTTGTTTATGTTCAAGTTGTGCAAAAGCTCTAGTCCCTCCTTCTTAGCATGTCATATCTCTTCTTCCTTTTAACTCCAGAGCTAATGGTTACCTGGCTGTATAGTACAGTTATTGCATGTATATAGACTGATGCTTAAGTTGCTAAATATTCTGATGAACAATCCTGCCCATATCAAATTAGTATAACTTTCTTAGAGCACCTATATCTAACATTGTAATCATCATTTATCATACACAAGCCCCTGTAGTGTGCTGGAACCAGCTTCAAATGGCTCAGGAGAAGCAAATGTTAACATTTTCAGAATTTTTTAAACAAGTTTTTAAATAGAGACTTTATTTAAAAAATAAGCTTTATAAAGTAACAGTAAAAATAGGAGTAATATTCAAAATTTGTTAACACCTAATGATTATACTACTATTTATGCTTCTGAGGTTATTTATGTCTAATATGGGAATATTATTGTGCTACTATGCATTTCTTCTCAATATTACTTTCAATAATGTCATACAGATAACTGCAAATTGACCTTCAGGGGCCTATTTACACCATGGCAATCAGATAACTATATAAATCAAGCACTGAGTTATTGTGTTTTGTTGATTGTCTAAACCCCAGAAAATGATGAAGAAAATATTAGTATAGTTTAATTACAAAAGTGTGCTATGTCTCTAGTCATTACATTGAAAATAACATAAAATGTGGAAAATATTTTTTTGAAACTATATCTGATTTAGGAAATAGCTATTATTGTCATTGATGATAAAGTGTATTTATGACATACATCCTCATTGTTTCTTTTTTTCTCGTTAATTTAAATATAAATATTAAACAACATTAATAGAACCTTAGTCATTCATCAGCTGCAACCAAGTGAGTTGGCTGCTGACAGAGTTCAGGAAACAACAACAACAAAAATGACATTATGTGAGAATCAGTTGATAATGTGAAAATAACAAAGAATAATGTAATGACGAGGAACCCACCCCCCCCAAAATGGGATTATATTTTGGAGGGTGGGCCCCTTGTAGTAGAGTCTTCCCCCTGCTAAGTTGGTGTTCTAGGAATCCATCAACATCAGTGTACCAGCTAATATGGTAAGAGGCTGCATTTGATTTAGTGAATTTTTTTCCTTTTTTTATTTTTTTTTGGCAAATTTTTTCTTATGTGTTTGCCCACTTTATTATGGGTGATTTATGAGCACACTCTCCACGTTGTGCTAAGCGATCTGCAGTTTTGACCAAAAAAGGCATGGCCCCTGTGTCCAACCCTCTCTATTCTCCCAATCTCACCCCTAGCAACTTTTCTTTGTTTCCCTAGATGAAAAATGTCCTCAAAGGGAAATGCTTTGTCAATGTGGAGGAAGTGAAACAAAAAAAAAACTGTATTGCATCAAACAGAGAGTACTTTGAAGTTAAAATATGTAAGAATAAATACACAATTATTAATAAATAAATTACAGTTTTGGGAGTTTCCTCCTCATATTATACTATTATTTGAAAAATGTGTGCTACAAGTGTTGTATAAAAAGTACACCTAGGCATAGAGGAACATATTTCAAAATAGTAAAAGCCATCTAAAATAAACCCACAGCCAACATATTGCTAAACAGACAAAAATTGGAAACATTTCCCCAGAAAACTGGAACAAGACAAGGCTGCTGACTTTCACCCCTCCTTTTCAACATAGTGTTGGAAGTCTTAGAGCAGACAAGCGAAGGAAATAAAGCATATTCATATAGGAAAAGAGGAAGTCAAGTTATCCTTTCATGCTGATGATATGATTCTATACCTTGAAAATCCAAGAGAATCTGTTAAAAAACAAAACAAAACAACAACAACAACAAAAAACCTTCTTGGGTTGATAAAGGAGTTTGGCAAAGTCTCAGGGTACAAAATCAATGTGAAAAAGAATTGCATTCTTATACACCATCAACCAACAGGCAGAGGGTCAAATAAAAAGCACAATCCAATTCACAATAGCAACAATAACAACAAAGAAAAATGAAATACCTTGGCATCTTCCTAACAAGAGAAGTGAAAGGCCTTTACAATGAAAACTACAAAACACTGCTCAAAGAAATCAAAGATGACACAAACAAATGGAAAAATATTTCATGCTCATGGATTGGAAGAATCAATATTGTTAAGATGTCCATCTTACCCAAGGCAATCTACAGATTTAATGCAATACCCATTAAATTACCAACATCATTTTTTTTCTGATCTGGAAATAGCAATACAAAAAATTCACATGGAAACATAAACAACTAAGAATAGCCAAAACAATTTTCAACAAAAGAAACAAGGCAGAAGGTATCATGCTTCCAGGTTTTAAACTTTATAAAAGGCTACAATAATCAAAACAACCTGGTATTGGTACAAGACCAGGCATATAGACCATGGAACAGGATAGAGATTCAGGAAGTAAAACTTCAATTTCTCAACCAACTCATCTTTCGTGAAGCCTCCACTAACAACCACTAGGGAGAGAACTTATTCAAGAGAAGGTGTTAGGAAAACTGACTGATCACATGCAGAAGATTAAAACAAGACCAATACTTATCAAGCTACATAAAATCAACTCTAAATGGATCAAAGATCAATTGTAAAAACTCAAACTATAAGAATCTTAGAGGCCAGTCTCCGTGGCTCATCCTGTAATCCCAGCAGTTTGGGAGGCAAAGGTAAGTGGATTGCCTGAGCCTGTGGGTTCAAGGCCAGTCTGGGCAATGTGATGAGACCTCATCTCTACAGTAAATTAACAATTAACTGGGTGTGGTAGTGCATGCCTGTAGTTTTGGCTACTTGGAAAGCTGAGGCAGAAGGATCACCAGAGTCCAACGTGTAGATGCTGGGGTGACATAACCTCTCAAACTATAAAAATTATAAAAGAAAGCATAGCAAACAGTCTTCTGGACATTGGTCTAGGCAATGAATTCATGACCAAGAACTGAAAAGCAAAAGCAGCAAAAGATAAAATTGACAAGTGGAACCTAATCAAACTCAAGAGCTTCTGCACAGCAAAAGGAACCATTTATCAAGTTAACAGATAACCTACAGAATGGAAGAAAATATTGGCAAACTATGCATTCAACAATGGTCTCATATTCAGAATCTACAAGTAACTCAGGTGAATCAAGAGGAGAAAAACTAATAATCTCATTTAAAAAATGGGCAGAGGACCTGAACAGACACTTTTCAAAGGAGCAGCCAACCAGTGTATGAAAAAATGTTAAACATCACTAATCATCAGAGAAATGCAAGTTAAAACCACAATAAGACACTATCTCACACTAGTTAAGATGATTTTTATTAAAAAGCCAAAAAATCACAGGTGTTTGCAATGCTTGACAATTCTTAGGAACATGTTTTTCATTTGTTTTTTTATGATATCATTTTCTCTTGTTTGTATTCCTATTCCTCTGAACATTAACTCTCAATTTCTTTTTTTCCTCTTCAACCACTTTTTGATTTTGGTGCTCCAAAAGATTCAGTGTCTGTGCCCTATTTCTTAGGTAAAATAAATCCCTGGGAGATATCAAACACTACTGTGGCTTTAAGTTATCACCTCTATGCCGAGCCTTCTCAAACATATAGCTTCCATCAGAACCTCTCCCCTGAAGTCCACATACATAATATCAATAGCTACACTCAGCTTTTTCACTGTACAGCCTACTAGTCTTAAAGGCAAGAGAACTACAACTGAGCTCCTTGCCTCCTCCCATCTCAAAACTGATCCACACACAGTCTTCTTGACTTTCTTTAATGATGACTTCATCTATCCAGTTTCATAAGAAGTATAGAGTTTTCTTGACAAACAAGCAAACAAAAACTTTATAGAAGCCTTGTGACAGAT
>CAUYQG010062213.1:0-15740 GCA_963574415.1 Tarsius wallacei | reverse complement strand
GGATAAGGGAAGGGATTAATGGCAGTAAATACCTGTCTGGGGATGGGGGGACACTCCTTATCAACAAGGGTGCCTGAACGAGACATATTTGTGTACCTAACCCTTAACTGTACCCCTCAATATCACAATAAAAAAAATTATAAAAAAAAAAAAAAGTTCTGAAGACTATTGTTAGGCCCCCTATGTTCATTGTCCTAAAATATTCTCAATTAAGACTTTTCACTGCCTAGTTTGTAATAAACAAGCCCTACCTCCTCACACTTAAGTTTCATGAATGTATCCTACCTTTTTTTTTTTTCAAAAACAATGGTAATTTTCACTGAATGAAACCAAAGTACCATAAACTGCACAATTTGAAACAGGGAATGTGTGGGTGACTGATACCAAGTGAAAAAATGTGAATCATGCTCTTGTGAATCATACTTCCCTAGACCAAGAAAGAAATAACCCTAGTAATTTTAATAGCACAACATGTAAAGAGAATATGCATAAAATTTAGAATTTTAAAAACAATTTGTAAGTGTTAAATTTTTAAAAGAAGTCATGGGTTAATTCATCTTCCCAAATGCCAAGCAGATATTGAGGGCTATATATATAAATTTGTTCAGAATTGCTATTATGTTAAGGTTGCTGTAGGGTACATTGTGCTATAATGATACCTGCTGATTTTCTCTGTGATAGATTAAATACAGTATATTATACTTACAGCTGATGTCTCTTTATCCTTCCACCACCACCCCACTGATTATCGAGAGTCTTTAGAGAAAATAGCTCATTGCACTGGATGATTACATGCCTCAATTGAATAGTAACTTGCTGCCAATTATCATTATAATGCCATATTGATTTTTTCCTCATTTCCATTATGAAAATTAAAGCAGAATTTGTTTAAAATGAGCTTCCATATATATTGTGGATGTGATCAGTTCTGAATATGAACTATTTTTAAACATATTTTCTTCAGTTATCTGATGTCTCTGACTGATATTCTCTTTGAAATTTAGGTCTTTGCTTTATTGATAAGCTTTATTTTGGGTGGATATGAAATTGATAGTTTAAAGACTGGAATGGAATGGTTTAAATCTATAGCGTGTAAGTTCTACTTTTTGTTTTATAGAAGCCTGCTATAGATTAATTTATGTTTATGAAGTTCTTGGGTAATATGAGACTGCGTATTCCCTTAACCATGCAAACCTGTAAACTTAATTAGCTTTAATTTAGCAAATATTTATTTAGTGTTGGCTATATTAAAAATAGTATATAAGAATTATGAGTGGTTATATATAAGCCACTCTGCTAAGTACTATAGAAGATAGAAAGATAAATGAAAAAAATATAACTGACTTTAGAGAATTTATCATCCAGAGATGGGTAGATAAGATGCGTGGCAAGAATCATAACATAAGGTAGTTAGAGACAAATATTACATGGGAGTTCTAAAGAAAAATAACTCACATTTGGTTGAAGAACGTACAAAGGAAAACATTAATGGCCCAAAACAGCCAATTTGAGCCTTGAAGGGTTTGGAGAGATGAAGTTGGGGTTACCTTCTGGGAAGAAAGAGTTTATGAGCTGACACGAGGAAGTGCAAGGAGGATTCCAGTAATAATAATTTATCTGATGTTACTGGTACATGTGTTTTAAGGCCTAAGGCTGGAGAGGTAGACTGAGGCTAGATCAGAATGTCAAGTACTGAAAATGTATTAGGTAGTCCAGGGGAAATTTTTGGACAGAAAACTGTGGTAAATGACAATTTAATCTGGCATTTTATAAAAAGAATTTAAAAAATGATGTTGTGGAGATGTCAGTTGGAGGCTCCAGGCATATTTTTTAAAAAGAATAACCAAGCCTAAAGTAGAGTGCTAGCATAGAGACTGAAAGGAAGGGAAGGGCTATTTGGAGGAGCCCTTCTAGAAGTAGAATATTTATGAATGGATACCAGAAAGCACTATTTATCATGTAGTTAGTGATCTGTTGATCATCTGTCTTCCTCTTTTTAGACCTTAAGCTCCACGAGAGTATGGGCTTAGGTTTTGTTGCCTATTATATCTCTATCACTTAGAGCATGCTTGGTATTTAGTAGACACTCAACAAATATTTGTTAAATGAATAAACAGAATAAATGCAAAGGAAAGAGATGGGGGATCAAAAAATTATTCCAGTGTTTCAAGTTTGAAAGGTTCAAACGGTACTGATGTAATTAACAGGATATTGAAGAGTGAAGGAGGAATTTCTTTAGGGGAGTGGAGACAGGGGAAGATAAATTTAGCTTATAAATTCTGACATAAGGATATGCTGGTGAAACAACCAAGACAGTGTAATGGGCAATCTAAAATAATATGGAGAGAGATGGGATTGAGGTAAAGATCAGAGACAATACCTGAAGCAATGGGGGTAGAAAAAAATGACAAGCAATATCAAGAAGACCAGATTTGAAAACCAAAATTATATTTTGGGCATTTAATATTTTAAATATATAAACTTATTTATACATTTTTTCTGTTTATTTCTTAGCTGGGTTAACAACTTTGGCCATGAAGGTCTTGGACTGCTATTGGATGTGCTGGAAAGGCTTCTGGACAAAAAACAGTAAGAATAAACGTTAAAAATAAAATCACCAAAGGGGACTTTTTAAAGTACAACATAATATGTTGTGTTTCTTTTACTTAGGCAAGAAAATATCGACAAGAAGAATCAGTATAAAGTTATTCAGTGCCTCAAAGCATTTATGAATAATAAGGTAAGTAGTACTTACTTCTGCCTCTATCACAAAAGGTGAGAACTTGCCCAACAATATGAAAGTATGAAGCAGAGAAAATAGTGGGTTTTTATTCCATTTGCAAAAGGGTCTTCATGGTATAAATCATCATGAGTTTCATTTAAAATCATTTAAAATCATTTTTGCTTTACAAAACGTTTTTGGTTGGTTTTTGCAATCATAAGAACATATTAGTTTTGTTCCAGTTTAGATAGTACTTTTCTTCTAGAGTAAAAAGAAAATTTAAATATTATTTGTTGAATATTGTTTCCATACCAAAAGTTTTTATTCCATTGAAAAGTGAAATAAGTTTATTTATTTAGTTGTTTGTTTATTTTTCAGTCAGGGTCTCACTCTGTTGCTCAGGCTGGAGTGCAGTGGCACAATCTTGACTTACTGCATCCTCAACCTCCTAGGCTCTGGCGATTCTTCTGCCTCAGCCTCCCAAGCAGCTGGGACTACAGGTGCCTGTCATAACGCCTGGCTAATATTTTGATTTTTGGGGAGTAGGGATGAAGTCTTTTTCTGTTGCCCATGCTGGTCTCAAACTCTTGGGATCAAGTGATCCTCCTGCTTTGGCCTCCCAAAATGTTGGGATTATAGGCGTGAGCCACCATGTCTGGCCAAAAAGGAAAATTTAAAGGATGGTTTGACTTGTTTGCTAAGAACTTTATAAGGTTGAGATTTCCCTTTCTTTTATGTTCCATTTATGTCCATGCGTTAACATACATAAGACAAATCTTTGGACGATAGCAGAGTATTTTTGGTGTGTGTGTGTGTGTGTGTGTGTGTGTGTGTGTGTGTGTGTGTGTAATACTAATTGCATTATAAGGTACCTTATGGGTTTTAGACAATGTTTTTTCTTCTAAAAGTAGTCTGTTAAGGTTATAACACTATGATAATTTTTCCTATAAACTATTTTTGGTTACTATCTTAGAAATAATGATCTATTCTGTATTCCTATAGATAAACTGTCATTGACTAATTCACTTAATTACATAATTCCCTTTACATGGTATTTTATAATCTCAAAATATTAAATAGAAATAAATAATATATCCAATGCATGTAATAATAGGATCATGAAAACATCCCATTGTTTCTTAACATACATTAATATAATATTGCTCTGATGTTTGGATTGATGATTTTCCAGATATATTTCTCATGTCTTTGTTTTTATTTTCAGTATGTCCCTACATATTAAAAACTACTTTTAAGAATTAAATAAAAATTTGAAAAGTTAAATGATTTCACTCTCAGTCTATTTGGTTTTTTTCTTGAGTCAAGGTCTCACTTGGTCACCTAGGCTAGAGTGCAGTGGCATGATCATGGCTCACCACAGACTCGACCTCCTGGGCTCAGGTGATCCTTCCATCTCAGCCTCCAGAGAAGCTGGGATTGCAGGTGTGCACCACCACACCGGCTCATTTTTTTTATTTTTTGTGGAGACAAGGTCTCCCTATGTTGCCCAGGTTGGTCTCAGACTTCCAAAGTGCTGGGATTATAGGCGTCAGCCACCATGCCCTGCCATTCTAACTGATTTTGAAAGCTATTATTTTAAGTTTGGTAATTGCATGGTAATCATTCATCTCTCAGTTTTACCAATGTGTTTTGTACTTATATACCTTACTTATTATCTACTGGCCACCTTTATACTTACTTATTTTGTTTTCTTTGCTTCTTTCCAATCTTGTGTCTTCCATTTTCGTTGTTTTATGTGTGTCTTTCTTATCTTTATGTATTTTCTTATTTTTTATGCCCTGTGGTGAAAGCACATTTAAGAGCTTTAGCTATGTTCGCCATCTGCCCCTCTGAGTTCTTTTGGAAGTTGTTAGGAGCCATAGAACTATTCATATGTTTGATGCTTAAATGAAGGTTAACTTGAAATGGAAATTTTGCTCTGATGCAATGTTGTCAGATTTCACTATTAGACTGTAAAGTAAAGCAATATATTTTATAAGAAATCTGAGAAATACTTTGTAGGACATAGATCAAAGAAAATATTGCCTTCTAATGTTAGGCTTTCTTTAGCATTTCTTTATTCATTTATAAAATTTGTGCCTGCACATGTGTGGTTATGCACGTGCCCGTGCACACACACACACACACACGCACACACACTTGTATTCATGCCTAGAAAATTAATGAAAATGGTTTCTTTTCTGCCTTGTTGACTTGTGATACTTAATAAAACCCAGGTGTCATTTCTTTGGGTTTGTAGCTTTTGTAGTGTAGCATAGCTGCCCAAAAGGGGGAAGATAAGAGAGAGAAGGTATGGGGGAATCCATACCACGGTTTATTGCTATTTTAACTGGCATATAGTATACAAAATTGCTTTTTAACCTTTTCCCCTTTTAGTTCACCTTAATTTTCCATGCAAACATATTGGACAATTTAACCATGAATTCCAGACATCTCCAGGGAGACTCAATGACATAAATAGAATTACTTTAGAAAATCATATCAGTATGTGCTTTACATGTTTTTCTTTGTTGCAGAAATACTGATTGTTCCCATATTTCTCCCAAATCTTTATGTAATTTTTAGAATAGGGTAATGGAGCTCATATCTGATCAAGGGGCAAAAACTCCAAGATACAGTCATTTCAAATAAAAAAAAACAACACAGATAACTACATTTGAAGAGCATTCATATAATTAGGTAGAACCTCATTGTGGGAGTATGGGTTTTTGAAGAACATTGTAAGTTGCTTTTTAAAATTAAAGATATTTTTCATAGACATTTTGAATGAATGTTTTTTTTTTCTCTTTAGTTTGGATTGCAAAGAATTCTAGGAGATGAAAGAAGTCTTTTACTATTGGCAAGAGCAATTGACCCCAAACAACCCAACATGATGACTGAAATAGTAAAAATACTTTCTGCTATTTGCATTGTTGGAGAAGAGAACATGTAAGTATTGCTGTATTATTATATTTTTTGCATAGAAAATGACACTTGAGAAATTAGCAAGTCCTACTTTTGTTCTGTTTCTTTGTATATATTGTACAAAACAGTATTAATTAGATTTTAGAAAATTTTTGATTGACTTTGTATTTTTTCTGTATTTTGGCATTTCGATATTGTGAAACTTAGGTTTAAAAGAGAGAATCCTAATGGGAAGCTCTTCAAAGTTGTATTCACAGTGAATGTGAACAGAATTTTGTTTTGCTTAGGGTAAAGCAATCATTTGAAAAGTGGACAAAAGAGTGTTACTTTGGCAAACACACACACACACACACACACACACACACACACACACACCATGCTGCACATTACACAATTTTACTTCTTTGATTGAAATGACTAGATGCCTTTATTTTGTACTATTATTTTTTAATATTATTTTACTTTAACTGCCTATCGAAAAGGAAAAGTTATTTATAGAGTGAAATAAACTAACCTGTTAAAACAAAAAGGTTTTTTTTATAAACATATTTTTTATTTTAAGATTGTGGGGTACAGTTAAGGGTTAAGTATACAAATATGCATCGTTCAGGCACCCTTGTTGATAAGGGGTGACCCCTGTCCCCAGACAGATATTGACTACCGTTAATCCCACCTGCCTTCCTCTCCCTGCCCCCCCATAGTTTTCCGCCACTGTCAATCCAAAAAGGTTGTTGATAATTTTTCAGACTATATATGTGCCAAATTCAACAAGTTGCTGTTGAACATGCGTTAGATCATATTTTCTGGTGGAAATAATATTGAATCAGGGGCAAAATTTCAGATTTGATGACATCAATAAGTTCAGTGTGTAAGAAACCATTGTGATATAAAATGAAGTATCTGCTAAGGACATGAACTAAAATATTTCTTCAGAACGCTTTGGTGACAGTTATAATTTCAATATGAATCAGAACAGGGCCATGCAAAGATTTAAGGATATTCTAATATGTTGACTGTCTCATAACTGTTAGAATAAAATGAGATGTCGTTTAGTGCTAGAGACTGTCCTTAAAAACCAAATAACAAATAATAAACAAAAATGTTATCATGTAGCATTAATTTTTAATGAGAACAAAATGAGAATGAGATAACATATGCAAAAATGAGGTTTCCTTAGGTTTTTAGAAAAATAAGTTTATATATGAGTAAGAAATATTTTTAATCAATTCGATTTTCAGTACTTAATTCATAAAATACAGTGTAGCCTGGTATTATTATGATCTCACTATAATTTTGGATGTCATTTGATAATAGTCATATACTGCATGAAGGTTAATTTGATTTAGGCATTGTATGGCAATACTTACCAATATTTTTGGTCAGATAAATAAGTTTCTCTTTTCCTTTTTGCATTCCTTTTTTTGTTCTATTATAAAAGAATGTTAATATTTTTAGGTTTTTAAAAAAATATTTACTCTTTCCAGCATTTACAAATTTGGTCTGTTTATACTTGAATAAATTGTTGATAATTATACATACCTATTATGTTTAAGTGATATTCATATGTTAACACATGAAATATCAAAACATGAACATTTGAATTTTAGTGTTTATCAATTAAATATTCTTTTAAAAATTTCACCCAGAAAAATTACTTTCTCCAAGATTTTTGTAACTGAATTTTCATTTTGATGCCCTAAAATTACTTAAAGCTATCAATATTTGACTTGTAGAAATATGTGGACAGGAACACAATTTTTATATTATGATGGTCTTTCAGTTAGACAAGAAGAGTAAGTTCGAGAGATCTATTGCACGTCATGGTGACTATGGTTAATAAAGTACTATATACTCGAAAATTCCTAAGAATAGATTTTAAGTAGTTTCACCACAAAAAGAGATAAGTATGTGAGGTAATGCATATGTTAGTTAGCTTGATTTAGCCATCCCACTATGTATACATATTTCAAAACATATACAATTTTTACTTGTTAATTAAAAAAAAATAATAAAAAAATTAATGGTATATCTAAACATCAAACACAAGGAAGAAACAGGGAAGACTGAAAGGAATATCCCTTGCTCATAATGTGTGTGTAAGAAGTCTTTCTCATTTCTGTTTCCTTTTTTTCCCCCCTCTACAGTCTAGATAAACTTTTGGGGGCTATAACTACAGCAGCAGAAAGAAATAACAGGGAGCGTTTTTCACCAATTGTGGAAGGATTAGAAAATCATGAGGCCTTGCAATTACAGGTGAGATAGTTTTGTCTTAAATTGCTTTTGGAATTATATTTAGAGTACTGATTTTGTGCGACACCAGTTTTGTTTTAGCTGGCATGTAAATATCAAAACAAAATTCTTCCTGTTGCTAGTAGTTTTGTGAGAATAACAATTTCTTGAAAATTAGAAAAAATACTTCTAAATTGTTATAAATATGACTTTTATGATTATCATTGATATTTGGGTAGGAATTTAGTAATTAATGTAGCGAACTGGGGACATTGAAAGCTTAGCAATAATTGGGGAAAAAGGGCAAGCAGTTCAGCCAATGCCGTTATCCTAACAAGTGTTAATGAAGTCTATGAGCTTGCAGAAATCTCAGAAAATTAAACACATCTCTCTTTGTGCCATTCAGACAACATTCAAAGGTCTGACTCATCAGAATATAGGGATTGAATTGCAACTCTTAGGTCAGTGTTCATCTGATAGCCTTGTATAGACACAGTCTAAATGGCGGAACTCACTATCTTTTCTTAGATGATTTCAGGAAATGACCCCTTTTATGAAAGATTCCTTTCTTCCTGAGGGATGAGAACTCCTATTTATTGGCCATACTTATGGTATGAGGTCCTGGACTAAACATTTTAATTTGCGTGTATTATTTGATTTAATTCTTACAACAACCCAGCTATACAGGTATTACAAGATTATCATCTGTTTTGTTTATGAGATGAACAGGCTGATTAAGATTAAATAACTTGTCTAGGTGACATAGCTTGTAAGTGGCAAACTCAGAATCTGATGCGAAGTTTTTTGTTTTTATTTTATCTTTTTTTTGTTTGTTTGTTTCTGCTAATCTCTTTCTTTTAGACATTGCATACCATTTAATGTACCATGGAAAACTCTCTCTGAAGTATTTCTTAAGTTCTTATATTGTCATTCAATAAAGAGAATATAGTTCCCTGTTTATCAAGTTATTTTGTAATGAGTGTTTGTTTAACTATTAGAATTTCCTGGTTGATGTGAAGCAAACAGAAGTGATTTTTAAAATTGTATTATGAAGTACTGGTACATTTTTTCGCCAGAGTTTGTAACTGCATCAGATAGATGAATTGGCTTGTCTAAAGAAAATCTGTAATTTTATAAAACTATAATACCTCTCCAAATATTGAAGGTTCTTTGTTAATCATTACTTCTACTCCAACTATAATTAACTATAATGAGCATTTTGGATCAACTTTCATGGTGTACTTTTTATATCAAATGTATTACATTTTTTAAAAGTTAGGATATTTCTTTCCACTGTTTTTATTTTTATAATACATTTGTTCTTATTACAAAATTTAATCTCAAAATTTCACACCTCTACTGAAAGGTTAAAAACTGTCTTTTTTAGATGACTTCTGGAAAGTTTTGTTCTTCCTGTGATTGGGCTTACCTAACTAAATATCACTGACTTTCAGACACAGGTGTAAGTTTGTATTTCTCTTGGAAAGTTTGTTGAAGAGGAATTAAGTATTTATATTCAAAGTCTAATACATTTTATACTCAGTTTGCTATAGTTGGGCCAAGTACATATAATAATATAATATATATAATTTATATATATATATATAATACATATAATTTTTTTTATTTTAAAAATGTGGGGTACAATTCAGGATTAGGTATACAAGTGGTACATTTATATATTTTAAATACTTCTTTAAATGAATTTTTAGCTACAACTCTGTGAGTTATGTGTTTTTATCTCCAATTTGCTGGTCGGGGAATTGAGTTATTGGGAGGCTGAGCGATCCACTCAGAATGACACAGCAATGAAGGGGTAGAGCTGTGATTTGAACCCAGGTCTTTGCGATGCCAATGTTTGCATACTGCGTTGCCTGTCTTTAAAGTGACATCTCCACCAAAGAGTAGTTCACCCCAAACAATGAGATGGGGTTAACATTTGCTAGCCTTGAGGAGGCTTTACAGAGTGGAATGATAAAGTGGCAAGTTGTTAACAAGTAACATATGGAAAAAATCATAGACATCTTGCTAACAAGTCAAGAAATTGTTGAATACTGATTATAGATGCAAACATATGCAAATCACAATTTGAAATTTCATATTTTGATTAGCTACAAAAATTACTAATTTGTTATATACAGAGCCTAGTATTCTCACAAGAATTGTGAAGTGAGTTTGTTTATTTGGACTATTTAATGTGAATGAAAAAATATCCTTGGAAAGTTCAAATTTCTATTCAGAATTCAGAAATGAAAAAAGTTTAAGTCTGTTGTTTAAAAAATATAGTTAGTGCTGTATTTTAACAGAATTCTTTTCTATTTCTGTAGTATCCTGAGACTTCTCAAAATGTTATTACAGTCTCAGGAAGTAATTTTGTTAAAATACAGGACTAATTATATTTTCAAATAACAACTATTTACCTCTTTTTCTTTTTTTGTATTTTAAAGCAGGTTATTAACTTCTTACAGATTTTTTTCTGGCTCACCATTGAACTGAAATTTTGTACCTGTGAGAGGATTTTCATTATCTTCAGTGGTGCAAGAAATAGGTGGAAGATAAATTGTGTATCTTCTCATGGTGTCTCTTCATTTGACTTACCCTTCTAACTAGCCTCTCAGATCCTCCTTTCATTCTTAAGTCCATGTCTCTAGAAGAATAATTCATACTTGTTTTCTCAGTTAGCTTTCATAATTCAGCTTTCTCATAGTTCTCAGTCTACTATGATCCTCTGATTTCAAAATCCAATGACCTCTTTCCAATCCTCATCACTTGACACTATTGATGACCCTCTTCCCAGAAAGATTTCCTTCCCTTGATTTTTTAGGCTCCATTCTCTCCTTGCTCTCTGACTACGTCCAAGTATTCTTTCTTTATCTTTTTGATGTGTTTCTCCTCTTCTCACTTTCTGAGTATTTTGTTCCCTGTGTTCTATCCAAGGTCCTCTTCTATTATCATTTTATGCACATGCATCCATATACACACACACACACACACACACACACACACACACACACATATATACACACTCATATACATATATACATTAATGTTCTCAATTGCTTCTCTGGCTTTAATATCCAACTATATTCTAGTGAGTCTCCACATTTATACATCCTATACATAAATGCCTAGGCATCATAAAAGTAAGAAATTAAAAATAGTAGCATTTATAGTCTATGTATCAGACAATGTTTAAATACTTTACATATTTTATCTTATTTAAACCTCACAGCATTCTATGAGAGAGATATACATTTTATAGATTAGTAAACTGAGGCTCATAGAGGTTAAAAACTTTCCTAGGGTCACAGTGGGACTAGAATGCAAAGCCCAGCTTAGACACCAGTGAGTCTGGCTCTAGAATACGTGCTTTAACTGTTACACTGTATCTCATTTTATATTAAAACTGAGGTCATTATTTTCTTAACATGATTGCCCCCCCAAAAAAGTCTGACTCTTCTTCCCGTGTTCCTATTTTAGATTATGGAGATATCATCTTATACTCAGGACTTCATTCTTCTTTGTCCTCTGCATTCAATCAGTCAACAAGTCTTATTGGGAGGTATAGACTGTGAATTTAACCTATTCTTTTCTCCCATCAGTATTATTTCAACAATTTCCTAACCCGAACTCCACTCTCCAGACAAATGCTCTATACTGTTGTCAGTTATCCTTTAAAAATAAGTCTAACTTTAACATATTAGCATTTCTAAAAACCTCTGCTTGTGACCCATTGCTAACTTGATAAAGGTGAAAAGCCTAGTCATGACATATGACCTTTTTCAGTGGGGCCACAACTTAACATTCTGGCCTTCAAGCCTGTCATCCTCCCAAGTGTACTAAATATTGTAGGCATACTAAACCTGGTGTTTTCCAGATATGTTATAGACTTTTAAATACACTCAAACATCTTATCATGCAGGACACTTTGCCTGAAATACCTCCTCTACTTCACCCACATTTCTTTCTTCCTAGTAAGGTTCAATGAACACACAAAGGAAGGCAAATTTAGGTATGTCTTGCATAAGTCTGGGAAGGCTTCAGTGATGAGGTGATACTTTAACTGGGCCTTGAAGGATAAGTAAGAATTTTTCAGAAATTATCTTTGCTGATAGTAGTAGTAGTACTATGGTAAGATGAGAGGTGAGAACTTCCGGTAGGTAACATAGAGGCCAGAATAGTATGCCAATCACTTCCCAAAAGATAGAGTGAGGTAATGCCAGCATCTAGTTGAAACTGATTTCTATGTAGCCAGGCAGGAAAACCTAGGGTACACTTAGCACTAATGATTGTTTATGGAAAGAGAAGTTAGTATAGTTAGCATGCAGTGATGTACTATCAAAACAGCCCCAGTCTTCACAGACTGCTATTAGTTTGAAAGGTACCATGTACTTACAGTATTTCAGGAGCTATATAGAGGTGTGTTAGCATAACTTAATGCATTTTAAAACTGTTTTCTAACATGCTGAAAATAATAAAGAAATTTGCATATGTTGTCATTAGATATGATACACAAAAGCGGAGCAGTAAATATACCCTTTCCTGATGTGTAATAGCTTCACTTATCCATATCTCACCTATTGAATAGATGTATTCTTTGGAATATTACTGAGAACTCCTCCCCCAGAATAAAACAAAAATAAAATAAAATCATCTGAGTAACCTACAAAATGTCATTGAATCCATCAAGGAAGCCTTATAGTAAGAAAGACATTTGGCCTTTAATCAGAGCCTATTTATTCCTTTTTCTTTTGTTATCCTAATGAACCTGATTATCTGTTTTCCCTCCACAGCAGGCTAGAAATGCAGGTTGAAAGGTTGGGAGAACATTTATTCTAGACTGGTACACTGAGATCATCAAGAAGTGACAACTGACAGACTGGCAGCAAGGGAGGAGTAGATAGAAACATAATAAAAAACTGAAACCGAAATGCAAACAACAATAACATTTGGTTTCATTTAGTGCCAGGGCAACTAGCTCTGCACACCTCAGTATCTCCCGAGGGTATCTCTGTGTTAGGGCATAGCTCACTCACATAGTTAATGATATAGCTCAGTCAGAAAGAAAATGTTAAATTATATCTAGTATATTTTGTATAAGAATGTGGGAATTATGTAATTCATTTCAGATAGTGTCCTATGTGAAAGCAGGTGTTGATGCTTAAATATATAAACTCTCAGATATATGGACTTATTCTGTGTAGCTTGAGTCTTTTCACAGTTGTTCTTTAATGTCTAGATTTTACTGCAAGCATACTTGTAAATTAGCCATTACTGAACTTATACCATTACATATGAGGGAGTAGCTTTGGACAAAACATTTATCACTTGTCAGTAGAAGTACATTTATAAGAAAACAAGGCATTGCAGCTTATTAATAAGGAGAACATTTGTGGAAATGAGCATTTAAAATATTAGGTGTTGAATGAATGTTTGATATTACTTAGGAAGGTTGTTCTATTTATTGAGCGTTTTGTATTGCTCCAGTTTTTAAACTAGATTACTACAGTGGGGGAGTGCATAGAGATATTTGTACAATGTAGTCATTTTTAAAATATCAACCAAAAAAAAACCCTTCTGGCTTGAAAAGGATGCCTTTTATTTTTATCAGTTTCAAAGTTGAATAATTGTCAGGTCTATCAATTTCAGTAATAGAGGCTCACCAATGCTCATAACATAAAAAGCAACACGTGACTTTGGAAGTCATCATATTGGCTTCTTCAGCACTATTTTGCATTATTGATCACTCCTTTATGAAAGCTGTCTTTTCCTTTGACTTCCAGGATACTAAGTGCTCCTTGTTTTTCTTTTACTTGTATGTTTCATTTAAAATCTCCTATTTCTTTGCTTTGCCCTTAAATTTGCTTATTCCCTAGAGCTTGGTCCTCAGTCCTTTGTTCTTTTGCTCTTCTCATCCTGATGCTCCTTGGGCAGTCTCATTCAGCTTCATGACTTCAACTACACGCATAAATAATGTCTCTGAGTTCTCTTCCAAATTCCTCTGACTCAGACTCAGCTACTTCCTGATTGTATTTCAAATTCAATATTGTCCTTAAATGTACTTATCTTCCTTTTCTTCATCCTGCTCTTTCCTATTCCAGTCTTCTCTCCAACCTTGACCTGCTTCTCCCTTGTATCTCCATTCCTGGCTAACCTTAGCTTTACTACCCAAGTAGCATACACCAGAAATGTAATAGTCATTTTTGAAACTGCCCTGACTCCGTCTTCCATTCTATCAGTCACCAGATTAAATCAGTTCTACTTCCTTAGTGTTGTACTGCCCTTCCTTGGCGTAGTATCTCTCCTTCTCCACTCTCACTGTCATTCCTTTATTTCGGGACATTTTTACATCTCACTATTTTATCTCACTATTTTATCATTTCCCTGACTCTTTAGCATGCTCTACCCTTCATTCTAGCCCCCTTTAAATCATCTTCCACAAAACTGTCTTTCTGAAACGCAGTTGTTGTCAGATCACTATTTAAAATCCAACAATGTCTTCCCACATCCTCCAGGCTTAAAGTCTAGTCCTAGCCCACATAGAATACTTCATCATCTGGCTGATGCTTTCTCTTTAGCCTCATATTTCACCACTCTTCTGCATATATTGTTGGTCCAGTCATACTGTGCTTTGTTTTCTAAACATTTTACGCTGTTTCATACCTCTACTTTCATACCTTTGCACATGACTTCCTTTTGCGTGGAATCCTTTTCCATTTCTTTGCTTAATTAACTTGCTCTGTACATTTGTATCTTTCTTCTTTGGTACTTATTTTGACTTAAATCATTTTTTCCTAAATCTTGCTGGGCTGGGATAAAAAAAGAACTTGTTAATGTCAACAAGCACTTAATAAGGTCAAGTGTGTGACAATATCAATAAAATTTTAAAAGTGTAATTTGTCACAGCTAATGGCAATGTGGATAATCTGTCTGAGAATGCCCTAGAGTTGGCAATTATTGTACTCCATAGCTCTATGAATTGTGATCAAATATATAGATGTTTGTATAGTTTTCAAAGCTGGTAAGTTAGAATGAATAAAGGGTTCTAGCATTTTCCCAGTAATTGTGTGAAGATATCCATGTTTAAATATGTTCCTTTCTCTATCACTTAGGTAAGAGTGAAAGCAATTTATTTTGTAATGATATATCTAATACCAGTAAAATTTGAAATATTTAAATATTATTCCTTTACTATATTCTAACCATGTTATTTGGGACAGTTAGGAATTACAAAGAAAACCCTAAACAAATACGGATGAGCCTTGTCTTTAGAAAGTTTATCATTTATTTTGTGATGTTTCACCCTCTATACCACATCCCCCACAATGCCATCCTGTGACTAAAGAATGTAGATAATTATTGTAGAAAGAGCATATACTATTATAGGAAAAGAAGAATCATAATGTGGTAGAAAAACTGATAGTGATTCAGTTTCTTATGTTATTCTATAATTATACAGGGCATAAATTAATGGATGTTTTATTACATGCAAAAAATTGGTAGTTTGTATCTATATGTACTTATGCACTCATTCAAGAGCATCTCTCTCATGTAGAATCTCCTTATGACATAAAGAGATCGTTGAGTAAAAATGCAAATACAGAAACTAATTATATTTATTAATGAAACATCAGAATTATGGTCTTAACCTAGCATGTTTATTAATAATGATGAAAATTAACTGATTTTCTGTGATTTTAAAATTTTGGTTCTCGCCGGGCTTGGTGGCTCAGCCTGTAATCCCGCGCCTTTGGGAGGCTGAGGTGAGTGGATTGCCTGAGCCCGCGGGTTCGAGACCCGCCAGGGCAAGCGAGACCTCATCTCTACAATAAATCAAAAAAAAAATTAGCCGGGCGTGGTAGCG
>CAUYQG010062211.1:0-12736 GCA_963574415.1 Tarsius wallacei | reverse complement strand
GGCACTGGGCAAATCCAATTCTGAGATACCAAAAGCAAAAGCCCTAAGTCCCACCAGCTTACCTCTAATGCTTTATTAAGAATATCTCCCTTGTTGTCGCATTGGTTTTCTAGCATGTCTTCATAGATATCCACAAGAAAGACAATTAGATACGGGGAACTTTGACTTGGTTGTAAATCAAGTAATTGATTTAACAGATTGGGATATTTGGGAAAACCACAATCGTGTAAAATCCCTTTCAAATAATTCCATGCACTTTCATTATGTGGTACTAGTTTGATCATTTCTAGAGAGTACTGGACATCTCTTTCTAATACAGTGCGATCCATTGTAGTCAGTGGTGTAAGAAATGATGAAGTATCTTTGGTTCAGACAGAGTTATTTTTCATCTCTTTGAGATGTTGGTCTACATACTGTGGCTCATAACCCAAAGTTTAAATGCCTGAATAAGCCATTGTCGATGCTGCCAGGCATAATTGTTTGCATCCTGATTAAGAATATCAACAATAAACTCAAGCTCCTGATTTGTATTTTTCAGCCATTCCACTAATACTTGCCTATGATGCCAAACTTGATAGTTTTGGGGCTGTTCCTCAATTATTATAGTGATGTAGTTCATTTCCTCATGTAGGTCCTTCGGAAGTGGCTTTAGAAGATGTCTCCAAAAATGCCACACTATGTAATTGGCTGCATTTAACTCAATAGCATCCCGGGTTAGTTTTAAAGCTCCTTCACTTCTTTCATCATGCTGCAAAACAGCTGGGAAATAATCATACACATCTCTAAATTTTTCACTGTAGATGATCTGGACCACTGGATTGGGGCCATTGTTTTGTGGCACTAGATTTGTATCAGTCCATTCTGCTCTGTCCCTGTGCAGGATGTAGGTGGGTGACTCCAGGCTCAGAAAGACGTTATCCATAGGGGACTCCACCATGTCCTCGGCCTCAGCCACCATCGTATCTTCTGGTGGCTTCTAGGCTGGCGGTGGATGCCGCTGAGGCGGCAGTTGCTCCGGCTGAGGCTGACTGGGTTCGCCGCCCTGTGCCTCCTCTCCTATCCCCTCGGTGGCCACCATCTCGGCCTGGTCTGCCAGGATCATTTTTTAAAACATATCCTCTGGGCTTGTTCCCTTTTCAGTCACTCTCTTTCTCTCAACCTCTCTGTCAGTTTCAAATTCATCTCCCCTCTCGCTGCCACATACAGTAACCCACAAATGCGTGCACACGATCTACTCCAAATTTCCCCTTCTAAGTTTTGTTTGTTTCTGTATTTTGTTTTTTATGAAGATGGCAGCTACAGAGTGAAACTGAAAAATAGCTTATTTCCTGAGATATAGTCACCATACTGCGACCTTCTTGGAAGGTAAAACTATGCTCAAAGGTAAAGAAGCTCAGAGAGAGAAAAGCTCAGAGAAGAGAAGAGAGGTAAAGAGAAGAGAAGAGAGGTGAAGAGAAGAAAAGAGAGACCTAGTGACTTGCTTCTAGAGAACAGATTATATAAAAAGTAATAGGATATCACTACGGTGATTAGATTATAGAAGACTGTTACACTTGCTAGTACTCTCTCTGCCTTTTTGGCTTGAAGTAAGCAGGCACATTGGAGAGGCCATGTGGCGAGGAACCAAGGGCTGCCTCTGGCCAACAGCCAGTGAAGGACCGAGGCCCTCAGTCCAACACCCACAAGGAACTGAATCCTTCCAGCAACCACACAAGTGAGCCTAAAAGCAGACCCTTTCCCAAATGAGCACTGAGGTGACTCTAGCCTGGGTCAACACTTGATTGCATTCTTGTGGTAGACCCTGTAGCACAGGACTCAGATAAGCTGTGTCTGAATTTCTGACCCACAGAAACTAAGATAACGAGTGTGTGCTGTTTGAAGCTATGAAGTTATGGGTTAATTTGTTATTTAGCAATAGAAAACTGACACAATATAATTCCAGTCAGCAGCTTTGCTGATTTTCTGCTTATTCATAGCAAAAAAAAAAAAAAAAAGAAAAAAATCCATGGCACAACCTTTGAGATGATTGAGAGAAAAGATCTAAGTGAACTTTGTAACTGCAGGGGATAGCTATGAATGTGAGGATCTCCTATTGGCTTGCTTTGATGTCTCCTCTGCCCTGCAAGTCTGACAGCCGCGGCCTAGGAGGGCAGAAGTGGTTCTATGGCCTCTCATCCTCCATTGGTCACTGAGTACAGCATTTCTTAGTGCTCAAGTTTGTGTTCAAACCAAGTGGATGGAAATGTCAGGTGAACTTCACTAATATTTCAGCTTGGGAAGCCCCTTAAAATGGCCCTTAGGAGTTTCCATGGGGCCCAAGTCATCACACCAAGCCATCTTCATCCTAACAACCATAGCCATTTCTCAGCCACTGCCCCAACCACAGTGCTATTTTGGAATTTCTAACTGAGTGTGGGCTGGAGTAACTGAAAGGTTTTGACAGACTCCCTAAAAGCAATTAGCCAAATAGGAATCACACTCTATTTTCAAATGGCTAATTTGGTGTCAGGGAATCTTTAAAAAGCGTGGGTAGCAGACACCCCAGCATCTCTTGTAACTATTTAGCTGTATGGCTTAGCCAAAGGAGTTGCATTCACACATGCAGAAAAGTCTCATCAAGGGGGCCTACTCTGATTTCTTCCTTTGCCAGCTCAGATGTCTTTACAAAAATTAGAAAAAAAGTCCGGGTAAATTATATTTCACCAAGTCAGCAGCAACAGCAAGGTGAGTTGCAGGTGTGTGTGCAAGGTATGTGAGACAAGGGTTCCCTGACCTCAACCCTGAGGTCTGTGTGTCCTGAATCCCTGTGTATGTCTGGATCTGTAGGGATGGGAAGGAGGAGAAAGAAGTGGGCACTGGGCACAGTGACTCGTGCCTTTAATCTCAGCACTTGAGAGGCCAAGGCAGGAGGTTTGCTTGAGTCCAGGGGTTTGAGACCAGCCTGGGCAACATAGCAAGACCTCATCTCTACCAAAAAAAATTAGCCAGGCATGGTGGAGAATGCCTGTAGTCCCAGCTACTCAGGAGGCTGAGCGAGAAGCATTGATTGAGCCCAGGGTGTTGAGGCTGCAGTGAGCCATGATCATGCCACTGCACTCCAGTCTGGGCAGCAGAGTGAGACCCCAGCTCAAAAAAGAAGAAGAAGAAGAAGAGGTGGGGCATAACACATTTGGGAAAGTGTGCTTCTTACAGACACACATGCTTGGACAAGTATCACCTCTCACAGAAGTAGGTGATGGGTGTGAAGATTTGGCTTATAAAAGCTGTTTGTGGGCCAGACTCGGTGGCTCAGCCTGTAATCCCAGTTCTTTGGGAGGCCGAGGCGAGTGGATTGCCTTAGTCCGTGGGTTCAAGACCCATCTGGGCAACTTGGCGAGACCTCATCTCTACAATAAATCAAAAACTAGCTGGGCATGGTAGCGCACACCTGTAGTTTCAGTTACTTGGAAGGCTGAGGCAGAAGGATCGCTGGAGCCCAGCAGGTCGAGGCTGCGGTGGCCGGGAGCATGCCACTGCACTCCAGTCTGGGCGACCGAGTGAGACTCTGACTCAAAAAAAAAAAAAAAAAGAATGTATGTGTGTGGCCCCGTGTGTATAGAGGGAGGGTGTGAATACGTGAGCTTTATGGAGCTCTTATTCTATAGAGTTGGGATGTTTCAGGGCCAGTGTGATAATGAATCCATTCACAATGGTACTATGTATGTATGTACGGCACGTCTCGAATTCTCAGTGTAAGGCATTCACTGACTTATGTGTACAAGTGTACCTTCCTGTGGGTTAGTAATGAGGAGAAAGAAGACAAGTTTGTGAGCATGGGAGACAGAAACTGACAATGAGCCCACGAAGAGCCCTTTAAGAAGAGGATAAGGAGGAAGATCTGGCTCATTAAGAACCTACCTCATTAGGGCCTGAGTTACCAGGGAGCTGAACCAAACTACTTCATTTCCTTGACAATTGAGCCAATTCCCAACCCCCTTCACTTCAGTAAACAGGAGAAAGGGAAATGGCGCAAAATTGCCCCCATCAGATGAAATGTACATGTCCCCCATGTCTCCTTCTTTTCTAACAAGTGTCTGCAAGTGCCTGCCTAGTTTGTGCTCAGCATTGGGCGGTCTTCCCTTTGTTTTTCTTTTTTTTTTCCAGAGGTAGAGCCATAAGAGGCGTTTTTAATACGTTACAATAATTATCAAAGAGCCTAAATCAATCTAACATGTTGAAAACATTAAATGATACATTATTTACTTGAAATAAAATTTTACAATCTGAGATTCATGCCTAATCCTTTGTTTTTCATTATCTTCATTTGATCTACACAAGTACATTGTTTATAAGAGCATCCAGGGAAGAAGTTGGTTAAATGGAATACTGTGATCGACCCAAATCTCAATTTCTGACTGTGCCCACAAATAACAGGAACAGTAGCTACAAGTAAAGCAATAAATGGATTAACTTGCACCCAGAGGTCTGGTGCCCTAAAGAATAAAGCTTGGCTGAAAACCAGAGTTTTCACATAGTATTCACATTCATGTTCCTTTTTTTCCTGTCATTACACAAATGCAACCCGGATTTAAAGGTCTTCAAGAGCATTGATCTAAATGTTTACAAGCTTGGGAAAGTTTCTGAATGAAAGTTGCCAACAGGGTGGCCAAAAAGAAATGTATTAATTCTTACTTTATAGAACTAGTAATTTTTTTTAAAATGCAGCGTAGGGCCTCTTAACTGATTTGGGGCACAGACCTTTATCGAAGTCTTATGAAGCTTCTAGGTCACCCTCAGAGCAAGGTCTTCAAATGTATAAAATTAAACATCTAAAATTACTAAGGAAACCAGCAGTATTGAAATAACTATTATTAAAAAATTGTGAAGTAGTCATATATATGCCTCTCTATTAACATATTAAACAAGTTCTAGCAGCAGGTCTCATAATTATTATAATTTTCAAGTAGTGATGCACACAATGGTATGTCGAGATATTGGCAACAGCTGTAACATTATAGAAAAAGACCTGTGATTTCTATTAGTGATAAAGTCACAACTACTTCTGATACTACTGTCATTTGTTGCTTACATTCATAATTGAAGGAAAAGCTAAATTTCAGTCAGAGATTGGTAAAAAATTTTTAAAATGTACTTTTCCCTCACCCAAGTTTATAGATCTATTGAATTCTATCCACAGATCTATAAACGGTTAAATATTCTTGCACTTGAGAGAGAAAGGGAGGGAGGGAGGGAGAGAGGGAGAGAGAGACAGACACACACACACACACACACACACATACACACACACCCCAAAACTGAAAACAAGGTTGCAATAGTAACCCTTAAATAAGACTATGTTCTGATCACTGTTGAAAAGTCAAAGTAGACTGAGAAAGATGAAGACATTGATTGTATTGGAGGCAAAAAGAAAACAACAACGACTATACAAATCAAACAAATAACAAAGGAAAAATTGCTCTCATCTCTAATTTGGTTTATATCAAATGTTTGGAAATCAAAACTGATTCAGCCATAAATATTTAAGTCGCTACAACCAGAAAGGGTTAAAATATATGTTGCTGCTCTGTTTTCTGCTTAAAGAAGCCCTTCACTGGTTGTCTTTGTTCACAGAGTAAGCTTAATCTTTTGGGTTGGTTTCCAGGGTTTCCCAGTACCTCCCTCCTATACAAAGCCTTCTCTGACCTCTCAAATAGCTCATCACCCCTTGCTCTAGATAGCTCTAGCCCTCTCTACCTACTTCCAATCTAGTACTCACTTACTGTATTCTAGTTCTCTGTCCCATGATATCTATTTATCACACTAGCCTGTGAGCTCCTCAAAAATAAGAGCTATGTGAGACAAACATCTTTCAGTAGGTAATCAATTTGTATGTGTTACATGTATATGCTAACATGTGAAATGCTTTGTTTCCACTAGATCAGTCATTTCAAACAACTGACTTTAACTACATTACTAGTGAATGCTGCAATTTGATTGGGACAAGAGTAATGATGAGTTAATTGTTTACCAGTCGCCAAAATTCTAAAACAGTGAACAGTACAGCTGACTACAAACTGACTTGTAACATAGCTTAAACTTTTGCAGTAAGAATTAATGTCATTCATATTTATTGAAACCAAGCTAAATGCAGAATTTGTACCACTGTTCGGCACACATAAAACCTAATGAAGGAAGTGGAAAATGACCAGGAAGTATTTCATGATGTCTTGAGGCAGGTTTATCTGCACTTCAAGAACAATAGGAAACAAGCAGATCATCTTGAAATTTTTCCCCTTTTCCTCAGTCTAGCTATTCATTCATCCTTCCATCTAGCTCTGTATCCATCGACCCATCCATCCATCCATCCAACCATCACCCCTTCAACTACACATCCAACATCTATCGATCCATTTATTTATGATCCATACATCCAACATCCCTTCATTCATCCACCCATCCATCAACTTAGCCAATGTAAATAGGGAAGTTTAATCTTCTTGAAATCTTAAAGTCAAATGAACTTCACAATTTATCTAGTCTTAAACTGAGTGTCATGTGAACATCCTGGTGGGGAATATGGAAATCTGATCTTTAACAATTGTTGAGTTGAATTAAGCAGCCACTCTCCTAAGCTTCCTAAATCTTTTCAGTCTTGCCCTTCTCTCTCACTATAGATTCCTAATAATTCTCACACATCAATCCTACCACCCTTCTACACAAATTTTCTCCTCAGTGAACACTGGTAAGATTTTGGGGAGGAGGTTTCTTTCTTAACATGGTTGAAGGTGGGAATTCTGCTGCAGTCTTTTGATAGATGAGGAAAAAAGAAAGAAGCTTTAGGGAGGATGTGACAAAGGGAACCTCTCCTTAAGACCTACCTTCTCCACAACTCCCTGAGGCTTCACTGGCTCCCAATTTCTTAGGGAGAGTACAAGGGAACAATTAACAGGAGATCAAGAGTAGCTGAAATATCAGAAAGCTGTATAGGAAGTCATTGTCCCACTAAGCCTAGCCTCCTGTGCAAATTTACTGAGAATCCAGGAAAGGAGAGCAAGGTAGTGTGAAGTGGCACTACGTGTCACTCCTTCATTGGCATCAGTCTGCTACTTCTGGGAGAAATGAATTAATGCAGTCAAATGCAGGCAAGTGGGATACATTGCCAGGAGAGGGCTAGCAGCTTTCCTCCCAACCCCAGGGAAAGGCCTTCACTGTCTGCTCCCTGTGTTATGTCTTATCCCATGTTCTTGAGACTTCAGAGAAGCCAAAAATATAAATTATAAAAAGATATTCCCAGAAATATTAATGTAGTCTTGTATACTACCTCATAGCTAAACTCCATTATTCTGTAGCTGTGATCTTTTCATTTGCTTGTTTATTCTACTTACTTTAATGAGTTCCTCCCTCATTGTCCACTCTGTAGTAAATGTTCTGGAACTCTCCGAGTTCATGCCAACACTCAACTATTCTCTGAGACAACCTCCATGCCTTTCTCCATATGGTTACACTTGCCTGAAGTGTCTTTCCCTTTTACCTATCCAAATACTAGCCACCTTTCAGGGTCTAGCTAAAGTCTCATATCTGTGAAGGTTTCATCACCTGCCACAAGCCATCATAGATCCTTTCTCCTCTGAGGCTATGTGACTCTGAAAGTCCCTGCCAGTCAGTTTTCAAGCTCAACTATCCCAGCCTTTCTGGGGCCTTGGCAGACAGAATTACAGTTGATCCTTGAACAACACTGTTTGAACTGCAATTTGAAAAAATGCATAAACTGTGTAGCCTAGAAATATAGAAAAATTAAGAAAAAGTAATGCTATGAATGCATTAAATATATGTAGATACTAGGCTATCATTTACTCCCACAAAATATACACAGATCTACTACAAAAATTTAGAATTTATCAAAACTTATGCACACAAACACTTAAAAGACCATACATGACACCATTCACGGTTGAGAGAAATGTAAATGGACGTCACTGGGTGCAGTGGCTAACACCTGTAATCCCAGCACTTTGGAAGGCCGAGGTAGAAGGATTGTTTGAACTCAAGAGTTCGAGACCAGCCTGGGCAACATAGTGAGACATTGTCTCTACAAAAAACAATTTTGTAAAAGTTAGGTGGGTGTGATGGCACACGCCTGGAGTCCCAGCTACTTGGGAGGCTAAGGAGGAAGGATCATCTAAGCCCAGAGGTCGAGGGTACAGTGAGCCAGGATAGGGCCACTGCAATCCAGCCTAGATAACAGAGCGAGACTCTGTCTCAAAAAAAAAAAAAAAGAAAAAAGAAATGTAATGAACAAAAAGATGCAGTATTAAATCCCAACTACATAAAATTAACTGTATTTCTTACTGTACTACATAATAATTTTGTGGCCACTTTCCTTTGCTGTTGCACTGAGCTCAGTTGTTGCAAGTGTCTCCTAAAATGCCATGAGACATGCATCATCCCAGCGTGAGCCATTTGTCTTCCAGCAAAATCACAGATCATAGTAAAAAATGATCCTCACAGTTCTTGAGTACTTGTCATCACATTTAATGCAATATCCTTAAGCCTTGAGTAACACCAGGGGACTCACACGAAGTGCCACTAGTGTTGCTGGAAGTGCTCCCAAGAAGCAGAGAAGTCTCGACATTTCAAGAAAAAGTTGAATTGCTTACTATGTTCTGTAGACCAATGGTCCCCAACCTTTTTGGTATCAAGGACCAATTTCATGGAAGACAATTTTTACATGGATGGGGGCGGTTGGGGAGGGATGGTTTTAGGAAGATTCAAGTGCATTACATTTATTGTGCACTTTATTTCTATTATTATTACATTGTACCATATGATGAAATATATAGCATCACTGCCTCAACTCCACCTCAGATCATCAGACATTAGATTCTCATAAAGAGCATGCAACCTAGATCCCTCGCATGTGCAGTTCACGATAGGGTTCATGCTTCTATGAGAATCTAGAAGCCTCCACTCATCTGACAGGAGGCAGAGCTGAGGTGATAATGCGAGCGATGAAAAGCAGCTGTACATACAGATGAAGCTTCACTTGCTGCTCACCTCCTGCTATGCGGCCCGGTAGCACTGTGTGGTACCATGGCCTGGGGGTTGGGGACCCCTGCCATAGACTGGGTGCCACCCTTTCAGACCATTCATCTTGCAAACAGACAACACAAACTTACAATACCCATACATACAGTGCAGTACTGTAAATGCATTTTCTCTTTTTTTTTCTTTTTATTTATTTTAAAGATGTGGGATACAATTCAGGATTAGGTACATAAGTGGTCATCACGCAGGTGAAGTTTGGGCCTCCCATTGGTCCTCACTTCTCCTGGTTTGAGATCAGGTACCCTTACTGATGTTATGTGCCCCCCTCTCCTGGCAGTGTCCCACTACTGCCAATCCCTTTCATGTGGTATTATGATAAATATTCAGGGTCCACTTATGAGTGAGAACATGTGGTGCCCAGATCTTTGTTTCTGTGATAGATCACTGAGTATGATAGACCTAAATCCCACCTCTGTGGAAAACAGTGTGATTTCTTTTTTTTTTAATTTATTTTATTTTATTTTTAAAATGTGTGGTGTAATTCAGGATTAAGTATACAAGTGGACATTATACAGGTAAAGCTTGAGCCTCCTTTTGGTCCCCATTTTACCTGGTTTGAGATCAAAGATCTAAAAATCAACCTTCCATACGACCCTGCATTATCTTTTCCTTCTGATTTTCTAAATAACATTTTCACTTGTCTAGTTTACTTTATTGTAAGAATGCTGTATATAATACACACAACTAACAAAATAGGTGTTAGTCAACTGTTTATGTTATCAATAGGGCTTCCAGTCAACAGTAGACTATTAGTAGTTAGGTTTTGGGGAAGTCAAAAGTTATATGCAAGCCGGACTCGGTGGCTCAGTCTACTATCCCACACTTTGGGAGGCTGAGGTGAGTGGATTGCCTGAACCCGTGGATTTGAGACCCGCCTGGGCAACTTGGTGAGACCTCATCTCTACAATCAATCAAAAAATTAGCCGGGCATGGTAGCACGCGCCTGTAGTTCCAGCTACTCGGAAGGCTGAGGCAGAAGGATCGCCAGAGCCCAGCAGGTCGAGGCTGCGGTGGCTGGGAGCATGCCACTGCACTCCAGTCTGGGCGACAGAGTGAGACTCCAACTCAAAAAAAAAAAAAGTTATCTGCAGATTTTTTATTGTGTGAAGGGCCAGCAACCCTAACCCTTGCGTTGTTCATGGGTGAACTGTAATTACTTTTCCATCTGTTCTATCATAGCACTTTATATAGACTTTCCTTACAACACATATGACATTGTAAGAGTTTTATTGTTGCCTATAGGTTTCTCTTCCTGAATTAACTGTGGTCTCCTCAAAGCTAGGAACTATCTTTTAGAGGCAACCTGCCTGGTCCCAACACAGAGTCTCACTTTCCTCATCTGTAAAATGGGAATAATAAAAATATTAGCTTACCTGTTGATAACTGTGATAATTAAATGATATAATATTTGTAAAATACTTGGAACATGGCAAATGCTTACTAAATGTTTGCTCTTATTATTATTTTTATTACTTCAATCCAACTTTTCTCAGCAGTTGTATCTATTTGGTTTCCATATTGGTTTAGTTCTGCTACAAAACAGGCTTTCAATTTTTAACCGTTTTTTGATAAATTATTATTTTCCCCTTACATTAAAATTGCAACATGGACTTCTAACAAATCCTTTCTTCGTTGTGGTAAAATATACAGAAAATCAACAAACTATTTTGACCATTTTCAAATGTACAGTTCTGTGGCAGTAAATACATTCACATTGCTGTGCAATCATCACCACCATCCATCTCCAGAACTTTTTCATCTTCTCCAACTGAAACTTTGTACCAATTAAACAACTCCCCATTCTCCCCTTTTCACATCTCCTGCCAATCACCATTCTACTTTCTGTCTCTAAATTTGCTTACTCTAAGTACCTTGCATAAGTGGAATCATACAATATTTGTCTTTTTGTGTCTGGCTTTTTTTTTTTTTTTGAGTCAGAGTCTCACTCTGTCACCCAGGCTGGAGTGCAGTAGCACGCTCACAGACACTGTAGCCTCAACCTGCTGGGCTCAGGAAATCCTTCCACTTCAGCCTTTCAAGTAGCTGGAACTACAGGTGCAAGTCACCATGTCTGGCTAAGTTTTTGATTTATTGTAGAGACGAGGCCTTGCCATGTTGCCCAGGCTGGTCTCGAACCCCTGGCCTCAAGCAATTCTCTCACCTTCACCTCCCAAAGTGCTGAAATTACAGGTGTGAGCCACCATGCCCGGCTAACATCTGGTTTAATTTACTTAGTAAGAAATCTTCGAAGCTCATCCATTATTGTAGCATATATCAGAATTTCCCTCTTTTTAAAGTATGAATAACATTCTATTATATGTACATATAATATTTTCTCTAAGCCAGGCTTGGTGGCTCAGCCTGTAATCCTGCGCTTTGGGAGGCCAAGGTGAGTGGATTGCCTGAGCCCGCAGGTTCGAGACCCACCTAGGCAACTTGGCGAGACCTCATCTCTACAATAAATAAAAAAATAAAATAAAATAAAAATAAAAAATAAATAAAACAATTAGCCAGGCGTGGTAGTGCGCGCCTGTAGTTTCAGCTACTTGGAAGGCTGAGGTGGAAGGATCGCCAGAGCCCAGCAGGTCAAGGCTGTGGTGGCCAGGAGCGGCCACTGCACTCTGGGTGACAGAGTGAGACTCCAACTCAAATATATATATATATATATTTTTTTCTCTATTCATTCATCTGCTGATACACACCCAGGTTGCTTCCACTTTTTAGCAATTGTGAATAATGCTGCAATGAACATGGGGATATAAATACCTAGTAAAGTTCCTGCTTTCAATTCTTTTGGGTATATTCCCAGAATTGGAACTGCTGGATCTTATGGCAATTCTATTTTTAATTTTTAAAGGAATTACCATACCATTTTTCTTTAACAGTTGTACCACTTTACATTCCCACCAGCAATACACAAGGGTTCCCATTCCTCCACTTGCTCACTAAAACTCGTTATTTTTCATGGTTTTTTGTTGTTGCTGATGTTGTTGTATAGTACCCAACCTAAAGGGTGTGAGGTGATATCTTATTTGTGGTTTTGATTTGCATTTGTCCAGCAATTAGTGATATTGAGCACCTTTTCATGTGCTTACTGAGAAATGTCCGTTCAAATCCTATGCTCATTTTAAAAATTAGATTATTTAAAACTGCCAGGGGAGGGGGGCACCCTTCATCAATAAGAGTATTTAATCTCTTTTTTTTTTTTTTGAGCTGGAGTCTCACTCTCGCCCAGACTGGAGTGCAGTGGCCACTCCGGGCCACTGCAACCTCGACCTGCTGGGCTCCAGCGATCCTTCCGCCTCAGCCTTCCAAGTAGCTGGAAGTACACACGCGCTACCACACCCGGCTAATTTTTCATTTATTGTAGAGGTGAGGTCTCACCAAGTTGCCCAGGGGGGTCTCGAACCCGTGGGCTCAGACAATCCACTCACCTCAGCCTCCCCAAGCGCGAGATTACAGGCTGAGCCACCGAGCCCGGCTAGGGTACTTAATCTCAAACCAGGTGAAGTGAGGACCAAAGTGAAACCCAACTTTACCTGTCCAATGACCATTTGTATACTTAACCCTGAATTGTACTCTATATCTTTAAAATAAAATTTAAAAAAATAGATTATTTGTTTTTTGTTGTTGAATTATAAGATCTTTTTAA